>MJUU01061727.1:0-85955 GCA_002080025.1 Modiolus philippinarum | reverse complement strand
GCAAGTAACTGCTTGAGCATTGTAGTATAGCTGATAAGTTGCCATTAACCACCATCTAAGACTTAAAATTTTTATGATAACTGATTTTTTTTTTATTCAGCATATAAATTGAGATTTTCATCTTCACTGGCCTTGGACTCTTATTGGATTTATTTCTCAGAAAAGGTGAAAATTTGTTAAAACTTCAGTCTTGAAAAAGATCCAAATACATGCTTATTGCTTTTATAAACATTTACATACAGAAAAAATCAACTCCCAGCATTAGCTACAAATTTTTAACAAAATGATATATTTCTTACGAATTGTCAATACAAAAATTTTGTAATAAAAACATTTTAAAATTCATGTATGCATCACTTTTTCAACAAAAATATTTTAAAGTATTCATTTATTAAACCATATTTACAACAGGTTTAACCGAAACATTGTGACAATTCCTTAATAAATAGCATTCAACATTGCAATATATTTTTTCTGGCAGTGCTGGACATCTAGTTTCTAAAACAAGAACTAGTTGATTAGGAAATTTCTAACATTGAGTTACATTAACTTTGAAATTTTTGAAAAGGAGGCTTGTCAAGTTTTTAAACATTTGAAAATTTATTTAACAAGATGTAAGAAATTTCATAATTTACATGTTTAAGTTGAAGAAAATGTTCCTATAGGACATAATGTAAAACACCAATGATTATGTCATGAAAAGATTTCAGGTGAAATTTCATATGAGTTGCTCTCTCCCTAGAGATGGGAATATTTTTATCACATGAGTCAGGTGTTGGTTGAATTTTCTAGATATAAGAGAAATATTTTTTATGATCATTGAAGAGTACAAACTCTATCTGGATTTAATTTTTCAAAATTTTTTATATACTATCAAAATAGCTACTGCACAATTTAAAAATACAAAAGGGTATTCATCAAATGCTAGAACAGTGCAGTAATTCCCTAAGAGCTAATATGTACTTGAAACCAGATGAATTCTTTAATAATTGGAATCGTAGATTAGTTATAGTTTTTATAATATAAATTTCTGTAAGAAAATTGGACTAAATTTGAGGTACTTTATGTCTGACTGCCAATACAACTAGAAATTTTCACCCTATGTTAACAGGGTTGAAATGCAGTTCCTAAAATAAAATACTTCAATTTCACATTGGAATATTCATTTCCTTTCACTAAGAAAACCCACCTTTTGTCTCAATTTATATAATATACATCAATATGGAATTCTCACACACACAAACATATATTTACAAGAAAATTTTAAAGTTTGCTGTCCTTGAAGGCAATACCTAAACTATCATTACACAAAGCTATTTGATTTTATCATTGATTTACAAGTGAATCAATGAAAATGACATACCAAATTAATACCCAAATGAAATAATGGAAAGACTTATGGGATAATGAAAGTATTTTAATCTAAACCATATTTTGCACAAAATAACAATATGTGTATACAGAATATGAAAAAGAAAGGAAATGGGGTAAATGTCAAGGAGACAACATCCCATATCCAGGTTAAAACGACCCAAAACAAAGAATGTCTATATCTATGGCAATTTCAAGTTACAAAAATCTTATTTTACATAATAATGTTTAACAGTTTGCAAAAATCTTCTACTCGTTTTCCTAGAAATCTAAACGATTTAATAGCACATTGAACATTTGGGATTTTTATTGTCTTTTATAACAGATTTTAATCGGAGGTAATTTTTTTTCCCTTTTTCTAGACATGTATAAACTCTCACCAAAAATNTTTTTTTTTTTTTTTTTTTTTTTTTTTTTTTGCCTTTTTCTAAACATGTATAAACTCGAACCAAAAATGTTGAAATTAAGGCACAAAAGTTCAAATCTATATCCACACTAATCAACCAAACAATCATAAAATCTGAAACAGCATTTAAGATGTGATCCAAAATAGTATTTAAACTTGTGGATTGTTTAAGACTGGACTGAGTATTTTTTTTTTCACTTTCTAGATGAAGTGAAAAAAAAAAACAATATTATGCACACAACAATTAACAAACAGTACACAATTACCTTTTTTTCATTACAAATTTAGAAACCAAAGCCTTCACTTGATCATAAGTGTAAATCTCTAATACAATGTAAAAAATGAATATACAGTATTGTATAGCAATATTATTGAAATGCCTGTATAAATTCATCAATTTACAAATACCTTATGAACATGAATGTACAAGCACCAACTACAAAATCTTTCTTATGGCTGAAATGCCCTGTGTAAGGTATTAAGATAAAAAGTCATGAACTTAGCAATATGTTCAATTACCTGTTTAGTATGTTTTTAATTATTGTACAAAAAATGCTGTTATTTTGTAATCTATATAATAAATCTGTGTGTTCAACTTCTACCGAAAACACTGCATCATTTTTGACAAACTTTAATTTGAATATCATGTCGATGCAAATAATGTCAATATTATTACTGCTTTACTTTCTTTCTCAACAGAATCTGAGAATTATCCATATTTGTCATAATCATCCATGATCATCTTTGATTCCACCTCCACATTTTGTTATTTTGTGAAAATTGGTAGCACAAAAATATCCATGAAGATTCAATCATGTGGATAAACAACTTTCATCCATGGCCTTGGTAAATATTGAGCACCATCAAACCCTTCAAAATAATCCTCAATACTTGGATGCATTATCTGAAAAGTAAATAAAACTATACTATATAATTTATGATTTTTGATTAGTTCTATTATTGTTCTGATTGTGAGGGTATAATCCCCTCCCCGTTGAGTCCAGAGAACGACCATGAAGTCCAGAGGCTATTTTGATTTTTTTTTTTAATTTTGAAATTTGAAGAACAAGTACAAAATGCTTCTACTTTTAAGTCTGTAGGGTCCATGGACTCAAGTGGTCAAGTTCAAAGTACGCCCAAAATAAGGCCAAAGTAAGTCCAGAGAGGGGGCTTAGACCCTCAAATGTAGCATAATCACATCGATAATAACCATATTTTTTTAAATAATTTCATGTAAATTCATTTAAACTAATCAAAGTGCTGATAGCACTAATGGAACGATTGGACTCAATTTTTCTTTGAAACAATATCTAGAAATCATGCTACATTTCAAGCCAATATCTAATAAAGTTTCTTACACTATCTCAACCATGTTTGATTTACCCAGAACTAAATCTGTATTACATGATACAGAAATATATGTTATGTGTTAAATAATTCAGATATAGAGCCCAGTGTGTGACTACTTCCCACCTTGTCATGCTAGTGGCAGACTCGAACACTAATAATTTTCAAGGATATATACAACTAAATGCCAACTTAAGATTAGTGCTACCATTTTGTGTACAGAGGTCTTACGTTGCAGGGATTATTTTTAACATAGATTCAAAAAACAAAACAACAACAGCCCATAAAAAGAAACAAGAAATTGACTATTCCATATTCAGCGAATCTGCTTTTACTTGTATTTTCGATTAAAAAAATTTCATTACTTTTATTGGTGGATGAAACAATCTTTAAAACTTCGTACTAAACCCTTATAGTGTTAGAACCTACAATTAGAAAACAGTAGAACAGTCTGCAGTGAGATATCTTTGTTATATTCAATTATGGGAAAATACCACTCTGATCTTTCACTTTTAAAAGTTGCATGCCTATTTTTTCTCTTAAAAGATAAAACTTTACCTCATCCCGTTCAGAAAAAGAAATACACTTCACCGTTTGTATGAATACACATAGGCAAAGAAAATGCCTAAAGTTGTATTTTAGAGCAACCAAGAATGTTTGTTTTGAAAAGCATTAAAAATCCCATCTGCCAGATCAAAGGACAAGTTCACTTGCGTTGAAATGTTCCGCTAATCAATGATTAATTTTACCACTTCTACATATATAGTTCAAAGAAAAACAAAAAATCAAGCAAACAAAAAAACAAACAAACAAAAATTAATGGCGGTCTTTTTTGTACATGTATAGCAGAAGTTTAAGTCAGCAGGTCATGATAGTCTTCATTTTCTATTTTTATAATAAAGAAATATTTCCAAATTATCTAATTGCTTATAGCCAGAAAATTAATTTCAAAGTGGAAAAGTGATTTTTTTCTACATAAACACACATATGACTCTTATTGGATTAACTTTGTAGACACATTTCCAATCATCTTTTTCATCAAGTGAATTCAATCACTTTATGTTGTAATGAAAAAAAATAATATTCTTTCCTTTATTTTGTGAATTAATGTTGTTAAAAATAAATCAAAACCTATATGGTGCCTCTTTGTTCAATCTATTTATAAATCTATTCATATAGCAAACGGAAGGCATCATAAAAACACATATTGCTATGTTTGATTTAATTAGAAAGTCACCATCAATTTCTAAAATTAATTAAAGAACCTTAGTGAGCACGCTCACATACCCCACACCCCCACAATTCGGGTAAACCTATCATCATAACTCTTATGCATGCACATTTCTTACATAATACATGGACAAAAATCCTGCAAAATAACAAAATCATATCTAGAAAACTGTCATAAACTGTAGGTGTCATCTGAACAAAACATGTACCCTTGAAATTAAAATGTAACCATTAAGCAATACATTTTGCATTAAAGTGACAAAGACTAGGATGTGAATTTTTCTCATAATTTACTCAAACTCAAAATTCAAATACCATACACATCTTTGACATATACCATTCAATATACAATATCAAAACTTTTTATGTAGAAAACTGTAGAAGATGTCTGGACAAATAATGTACCCTATAAGCAATATCCCACCCNGGTGTCATCTGAACAAAACATGTACCCTTGAAATTAAAATGTAACCTTTAAGCAATATATTTTGCATTAAAGTGACAAAGACCAGGATGTGAATTTTTCTCATAATTTATTCAAACTCAAAATTCAAATACCATACACATCTTTGACATATACAATTCAATATACAATATCAAAACTTTTTATGTAGAAAACTGTAGAAGATGTCTGGACAAATAATGTACCCTATAAGCAATATCCAACCCCAAAAATGGCAAAGTTCAACAATGTGTATTTTTCTGAACTATCAAACATCAAAATCAAAGTAGTATGCACATCCTTAATACATGCATAATCAGACTGCAATATAAAAACTTCCTACCATAAAAACTGTAGGAGGAGTTATCCAGACAAATGATGTACCCTATAAGCAATACAGACAAATGATGTACCCTATAAGCAATATTTTGCATAAAAATGACTAAGTTCAACAATGTGTATTTTGCTGAAAAATTATCAAAAATCGAAATCAAAGTAGTATGCACATCTTTGATATATGCACAATCAACCTGCAATATAAAAACTTCCTACCATAAAAACTGTAGGAGGAATTATCTGGACAAATGACACACTATGTAAACGGTGTACTGTGCCTTCTCGATATAAACAGTGTCCTTGATAAAATGTGCCTTCATGTTTCTTTTTACCTGGATTATAGGAAACATGAAGGCACATTTTCACTAAGGACACTATATCATATGGTGTACTGTGCCTTCTCAATTACTTACAAAAAACACGAAGGCACATTTTATAGAGGACACCGTTTACATAGTGTGAATGATGTACCCTATAAGCAATATTTTGCATAAAAATGACTAAGTTCAACAATGTGTATTTTGCTGAAAAATTATCAAAAATCGAAATCAAAGTAGTATGCACATCTTTGATATATGCACAATCAACCTGCAATATAAAAACTTCCTACCATAAAAACTGTAGGAGGAGTTATCCCGACAAATGATGTACCCTATAAGCAATATTTTGCATAAAATGACTAAGTTCAACAATGTGTATTTTGCTGAAAAATTAACAAAATCAAAATCCAAGTAATATGCACATCTTTGATATATGCACAATCAGCCTGCAAAATAAAAACTTCCTACTATAAAAACTGTAGGAGGAGTTATCCGGTCAAATGATGTACCATCAGTGATGACGGACGGACGGACAAGTCAAAAACTATATACCCTCCGCAACTTCGTTGCGTGGGGTATAATTACTGTAGTACATAGGTGATGTTAATATAGGCTGTTCATGAATAAATGTGATAATTTATTCAGCTTGTCTGCCAACACGATGTGTCTTCATGTGTCTAAGAGAAGCAATCAACCATATGAATTAAATGACCAATAATTGACCACTTGTTTATAAAATCAATAACACACTGTCAAACTAATTCAGTTTCTGTAATCATTTACCACTTTTATTGTAATATGTATAATGAAATCAAATAAACTACTGGAAATCCAATTGTAACAATATTCCTGCAGTGTGCACGTGGTATACGAGTGATATTTATGCGTTGAGGTCAACAAATAAATTACTCTGCCATGAAACTGGAAAGGCATTTGTGAACTATATTCCAGCGGATGTAGCATAAAAGGTAGCGAGGAGGTAAGAAACTTCCGGTCATCCGGGTTTGGTAGTCAGCAACGTGGAAACGATTTCCAATCGTTCCAAAAACACTCACATTTCACATTTATTGAAATCACAATATTGATGTCAGTGATAAATAAACAAATAAACAAATGCTAAAGTTTCACACTTGAAACATTTATAGCTTTATTTCCTACTTTGGAAAGTGGAACAATATGAATCCTGCATCTGTAATAGTGTCATTTTATTACAAAGGAATAATGAAGTTATGCTACAGAGACCATTTGTAACTTATTCCTGTAAGTAAATGAAACCTGACCTTTTGACCTACTGATTGAAAAAATCAATTATTTTTTTCAAATAACCAAAGCATTTACTTGTATAATTGTCCTCTTAAAAGTGGAAATTGATATTAAAGAAGTAAAATTCTAAGAAAAAGTTCTAATAACCAATTTATGACTTAAATTTATAGTCTACTTGCCGTGCATATAAATATACACCAGACACACATACCTTCATGTTTGATATGACTTCTATGTTTTCTTCTGGTACATATGTCAGCTGTGGGGCTAATCTGTCTCTTGTATCAACTAAAATTGAATAATTTGGCATGGTTCTCCATTCCTAAAAAAATCAAACATAAACTGTTAGTACATATTCTATAACACTAAATATTACTAGAATCTGTTCATTGATAATTTTATATAATTAATACAAACCTCCTTAAGTACAACAAAAAGAAACAATGGAGTTTGATCAACAAATAAAAATCACTCTATAGGTATGATTAATGTTTCAGTGTACATGTTCCTTTTGTGTATGAATTAGTGTTTAATGAATAGGCAATATGGTACTGGCACTGTTTGACAGATATGTTATACTGTAAACAGGGGAATTTGTGGCAGTTTTATTTTTGCTATGTTCACGTTAAGGGATAAAGCCGGAAAATTAAACTAACCCAAATATTTTGATGCATAATTGGGTAATTTAGTAGCTCCATCAACAACCAGGAATTCAATACTGGGCAAAATGAAATTTATTTGGAAAACTGTGAAAATAAACAGCACAAAAATTTCAGTAATAAAGATATCATTACAGTAGATTTAGTAAAGCATGTACCAAATAACTTTATAATTTTAGAAGCAAAATTAGAGTAAAAATTTGGTTGAAGAATAGGGGATTAAAGTCTATTCTAAAATTAAGCAATACACTTTCAAAAACCTTGTTTAATAGCAAATATACAAAATATTTGAAAGGTAGAAAAAAGAAGGGAAACGGGGAATGTGTCAAAGAGACAATGACCCAAAGGGGAGTAATAACAACTCAAAGCCACCGTAAGATCTTCAATGAACGGTGAGAAAACCCCACACCCAACGGCAGGTCGGACTTGTATCTACTTCTAACTATGTTGAAATTTAAAACATAAGCATAAGATTACTATCTCAAATCTTTCATTTTTCAAGTCCTATCTACCTATATGATTGGATATGGATGAATTTTAATCTTTCCTTATACAAAGTTGCGAGTCAAGTTTGCTATGTTTGAGAGTACATGATTAAACAAATCTGTTGTAATAATATTATAAGCACAGACTTACAGGTTTATCTTTCCTGTGCATCTGTTGTATCCAATCTTCTGGAGCCTGAAATAGCGAACATTAGATATTCAACAATATATATATTATCTGCATGCATTTTTTTTTTGTAAATCTACGAGAAACAAATTAACCTCAAAAAGATGTGTATCACATAAGTAATAATCATGAAGATGAATTTCAATTGAATAGACCAAAAGTAATGATTAGAGGATATAAGCTAGACTGCAGTATGTTCAATCATATGATTTATACATTTTATTTTTTTTTGTGGAATCTAGACAGAAATATGAGTTTATGTTCTCTGTCTATAAACACCTGGCTTGGATGCAGGCATAGAACCTGTATCCCCAGTGAAGTACAAATAACAATTATATTTCACTAAAAATGTTATAATTTTCTTTTTTAAAGTGTTTTAAGTGTTCAACTTTTGGTGTTTTTTCTTGGAAGCTGGGACTTGTGGGGGGGGGGGCGGGCAGAGAAGCACAAAACTTTTAATGCCTGGGCAGCTCTTCAGGAGCAAAAACACACATTGTTAAGACACCTATTCATGAGCCCAAATCCAAAGTGTCAAGAGAGCTCTCCGGGAGCACAATTTCAAACTGCCAAAACCCAAACCCCGCACAGTCAAGACGGCTCTTAATAAGCATAAGCCCACATTGCCAAGATAACTCCAGAAAACAAATTCTTAATACAACTTATCATCAGATTTCAATATTGTTGTTTTTCATAGTTATATGAGGACTTTTGAGGTTCCTTTGACGATATTTCACCACTGAACTTACGGCCAATTTTAATTAATTCAAAGTTTTGTGGATATGCTTCAGAAAGATTCTGAGTTTCTTAGTTCTATGAAACAACAAAACAGTGAGATAATTTTGTATCTATAATGCTTTGATTCAAGAGAAAAGACTGAAACAAAGCATAATACAAGCAATTCATGATACAAGCGTTAAAAGTCTTTTCTTTAACTCCATTCAATGCATAAAATTGTTAACCTGTCGCTAAATATCTACTATGTACGTCTACCATGAAAATAAAGCTTGATAACATGTTTTATCAATAACCATTAGTTGATACCATTCTTCAACTTAGTACATGTAATACTACGGTAATACATTTATGTGATCTCTGATTAAAAAATACTGTAAGTTGTGAATATGTTTGAATGAAAATATGATTGATACTATTGCATCATATTCATAATTTGTTCTTCTAGTTTCATTTTTTGTAACCCTGAAAAACTGACATATTATTCTGACAACAATTTTTTGAAAAAGTACCAATTGATCATAACATATTTTCCTAGCCTTGTTTTTAATTGTATATGCAGTTTTATAGTTTTTAGTGAGCTGACTTCAAAGGCACTTTCAGTTCTGATCTCACAATCCATTTATTCTCAATTATAGGTAAGAAAGCATAAATACTCTATTAAATTTTGTCATTGAAGAATATATAAAAGTTTTAAAAGTCCACAAGATAGACAGCTGAACGGAAGTAAGTGAGAACGGAACCGTCAATCCAAAATGGACAATGCAAGGACAATGGAAACATCGGAAAAAAACAAGAAAATGGAGACACAACATGAGCAGGGCACAGAAAACAAAAATGAAGACACCCACACACAGACATGAACAACACGGACCCAATAAAAAATCATGGGTGGGATCAGGTGCACCAGTAGAGTAAACATCTCCTGCTTCTTATAAGACATCCGCTGTGTTGAACATGTCAAATCCGGCACTAAGGTCAAATCCCGTACAGGAAACAACAATTAAGCGTTTAAAGGGAGAGATCAGTTGTCATCTGGGGAACAGAACAGACGCACATTCAAAATATCAGATAATAAATATTTTACCATCCACTGGAAAAAAATTAAGAACTTCTATTGAGAAGAATATACATGATTCTTCTTTAAATCAAATAATATACTTACTCTACATTTAGGATCCCAACCAACAATTACCCCTCGATAGCCCCATATTTTATGTCTAATGACTTGGCCTATTCTATATTGCACATTTGGAGGTCTGGGACTTCTTGGTTCAGCAGAGGCTGTGAATAAAAATTTTAAAAAATTATAAATAGATGCAATAATCCTAAATTACTCCTTTGGAGGAGTACTATATTTTAATAAGAACAAAAAGAATACTAATGTTAGAAGAAGGGTCAAGTTTAAGTCAGGTCTTCCTAGTGAATTTATTAGTATGCATTAATTTTAGGTTTGTAAGCTTATAACACTTCATCATGTGGGATTGTCAAAAAATAACTGGCAAAGCAGTTTTACTTACACCAGTCTACATGTCTGATTAATACAAAACACCATGAAATCTGTTTAACAACTGTTAATTTCTTCAAATTTTTGATAAAGTTGCCTCTGATATTTTACCCAAATATTATATTGGTATTTTTATTGTCCTGTGTTGCATTTTTATGTACTAAAAATACTGGTGTAAAACTGCGGAGAAATCATTAGATTATAATACTATAAACCAACTAAATTTTCGTAAAAAAATACCGTGAAAATAAATTGTCACGAATATATCTTACCCTAATAGTATGCATCAGCAGAAATAAAAAATCACGAAAATTGATAAGTGTTCCATGGAACACTTGTGTTGCCTGCACTTTAAAAGAGCCATTTTTGGCTCAGATAACCTCTACAATCTGTAAAATCAAAATTCTATGTATCAGGTGTATGTCTGGATCAGAAGAAAAACATATCCTGTAAATTTGTTTAGAATATATATGAATTATAATTTTTGAAGGTCTTGAAGATAAACAAACCAAATTAACATTTGAGCTATTTTTTTAAAAAATAATATAAAGTGGACATTTCATAAATAATGTCAGTTTTAAAAAGATTCATGAGGGGAAAAATTTTCAAAGGTGAAAAGGTAAAATGTGATATTTTTTTTCCTGGCAAGTATTTCATAAATGCAGAAATATTTCTGTAAAATAGATCAATTAAGAAATTAAATTATCATCCTGAAAATGGGGACTTTCTGGCTGATCAAAAAATATTTAGAGCAATAACAATCCCTTATGCCTTTGTAATTCTGAACTGATCATATGTATTATATAAGTTTTAGTCATGTCACAGTGTGTGTGAAATCACAATCACCTTTGTTTTACATATGCTTAAGGTAGTTCAGGTGACTAAAAATAAAACAATAGATTTTTCTAATTTTCTGTGATTGAAAGTTTATTTAATGCACTCCAGAATTTTACTAAAAAATCAATAGGTCACCAAACTCGTTTCTGCAAATATCAAGATTTTAACCCTTTTGATATGGTCTATATACATGATATAAGGAGAAAATATAATTTTAATATGAAAAAATTAATAAATTTTGATGAAAATGGAGGAAAATGTGTGTTAAAGAAATCACCTGGGAAATATGAAATAAAAAGTAATGGTCGCAAATCATATTTTGGAAAAAAAACATGGAAATGTGATTTTCTCTTAATATTCCTTTAGAATTATCTCCCCTTAATAAAATAGGAGTTTTTCAAAAATGGATACATTTTGCATACTTAGGGCATAAATGTTGCTTATTTAATTTGATTTATAATCAATTAAGTTTGCAAAATCACTTTGACAACATTTTAACGGTTTATTCCAATTTTTATCAAATGTGCAAGGTGGATGCGCAGTTTTAGAAACTCAAACCACCTTAATAAGTTTAATTAAACAAGTGTAAAATATAATTACACAACCTGCAAAATATCCTTTTGGATCTTTGTACATAATAACTTCCAATGCCGGAGATTCTCCTTGGGGGTCGTCAACATCCACGTCACTGGAAGACATACTGCCAAGTAAATCAGTACACCACCGTTTCCATGACTTCCATGATAAATATTTGTCTTTGAAGAATGATGCATCATTTACCAGACTGAAATTTAGTGTAAAACAATGATAAAGTCAGTAACCATGGTGATGGATACAACTATAAATAAACAGTGGAATCTGTCTACATGTAATCTGATGCACTATGGGACCATTAAATAGATGATTTACCAGTTACTAAAGTTCGTGTCAGTTCTAGTCAAATTTTGTGGTTTTTGGGCAAACCTTTAAAGGGAAGTTACTCCTACACCGGACAAACAAACATAAAACGTGCACATTTGTTTTAAAGTACGGTCTCCGTGCTTAGCCAGACTGGACAAAGTGATTCCCTACACAATATTCATGATATTATGCAGTAAGTTAGCATATTTTCGAATTTATAATACTTTCTTAGTCACTGAGAAGGCAGTTCAAGTTAGTACAATTGTTTATTTTTATTACTTGAAACAAGTAGCACTTGACAGCATGGTAAGCGCTTCTTGGGATTGGGTTTTGAATTATGTTGCTGACAAAACATCGGCTAAAGGTTAAATTTTCATAACTTTTGATTAAAAATGATTTATTTTTTGGTTGGTTTTGACAAGCAGGGAACCATTCTGTCCCCTTGAGATTTTTTAAAAAGTTACCTCCCTTTTGGGTTTTGCTAAATTCATTCTGTTGATTGCAGAACTGGCAAATGGTCTATTGTGTAAGATTATTCAGGATGTTGGAATACCAAGGTTTCAAAGGCATTTAAAAGCTATCTTTGGGACCATAAATCATGTCAGATTTAACAGGATGACAGAATACTCAGGCATCAGATTAGACAGGTTTCAATATGTACCAATTTGTCCATGAAAAATGTCAATACATGTATGACATGCAATTAAGATTTAAACTATATGTTTTGGTCGCACATGACAATCTTAATTTGTTAAATAATGAACCTTACCCATAATAAAAGCTGCTTTTAAAATTTTGTAAAGAAAAAATATAGGGTTATTGCATGAATATATGGGAATATTGTCTTGAGTCGAATTTCTATATTGCACAAGCTTGTGAGTGCAATATACATTTTACAAGGGATAATTTTAATCAATATTCATACATTAATCCTTTTATTGTATAGCAAAGATGGGGATTTTTATCGTCAATGACGTCATGAAAATTAAGCGATATTGTACTAGTTCAATATTGAAATTTATTGCATGCTTACTTTTGGTTGCTTTCTTAGGAAAATATTATTTTGCTATACAATAAAATCAAATATTCCACCATAAATTATAATGAAATGCAGTTATTTATATATTCTTCTACAATGTATCTCACTGAATCATCAATTCAAAATCTTGACATTCTAAAAGTCATGAAAAACTCACTTTCACACAATTTAGATGTTTTTTCTCTTTTTCACTGTTAAGAATTGAAAAGTATATTGCTTCAGTGGTAAATCAGTAAAGATTATTACAAAATGTGAGGAAATTTAAACAGCTACATTCAATGTAAAAATCATGTACTTCTCTGAATAAGTAATACCTTCTTAGTGCATGACTTCTCTGTGAATCCGTTGTTGACATAAGTTTAGTGAAAAGATACTGTGCCGGAACTGCCATTAAAAGCAGTCCAAGCTGTATTGCTGCTCGACGATCTACAGGCATTTTCTGATAATTCTTCTTCTGTTAGATACATCTGCAAATGATGCAAAAATATAATTATTCTTAATAGAGTATAATTGGAAGTGGCAGGCATTGGTTCAAATTAGAATTAGTTTTTTACACAGATGCAATTTTAATAACACTAAAGGATCTCAACATAATATACATGTATACAGTTCCTTAAAATCTATTGCAGTTGGAGCTCACATTGTGTTATTGCTCATGTTCATTTACTCCATATCCTTTTGCAAAATATACAATATACATGTATACTACCTAAACATGCTAAAAGATCATTTGACCCTCTCTACACAAGTTTGAAATTTTCTTTGAAATTGCACAATAAATTGTCATTTAATAACAATACAATTCTTGGCAAACTATAAAATGAAGTGATCTACAGAGAGTTTAATGTGAATACACCAGTTTATTCTATACATGCATGTTAGACCTGACCCTTACGTGGGTCCATGTATCGGGAAAAATTCGTGGGAATTTTGCATCTTCATAAATGAATTACAAGAATCATATAGAGTTCACGGGAATTTTGCGACGTCATAAGGAAATAGACGAATTTCCAATTTCATTTTATGAATGAATTGCCGCGATTGACCTGGGGTCAATCGGAGTAAATTGCGTCACGTTACATTGTGACGTCCGAAAATCTATATTGTGACGTCAAAATTTTCCGGGAAAATTCACCAATTGGAAAATCGTCTATTACAAAATGGGTAGAAACATTAGAGTATGCCTTTTATACATACATAACGGAGTCAGAGGGAGGTACATGTACCTTACAAAATACACTTAAAATACAGTGTATGTCAAAGTATTTCAATTTTAGTAGTGTGTTCATCAGGTGTCCATTTCACTATAGTATTCTCTAAATATACAGTCATGTGTACAACAAAGGCAACACGTTCATGATTGTTTACATTTTTGTTTGTCCATACACAGGGCCTTGTTACTAATTAGAAAATTTTACAAAAATATAATTATTCTTAATAGAGTATAATTGGAAGTGGCAGGCATTGGTTCAAATTAACATACAGTAACTAAAATTTTCTAATTAGTAACAAGGCCCTGTGGTCCATATTTGCAGCAACGAACGTTTTGTTTTTAGTGAAAAAATAAACAAAGCCGTTTTCACAGATAAAATTGAGAATATTACACATTTTGCAATTTACCTGTCATTAAACATCCAACAAATGCAGTTATGGCAGATTTCTTGCCTTAAATCTGAACTGAAACGGGATTGTGTCCCCTGAGAGAAGTTGAAAATCGTATCAAATTTTAAATTAAGAGAAAGCTAGTTGACAAAAAGTGAATCTATTGTTATTTTGTACAATATGTAAATTATTCAATGACGTGTCAGCCTACAATATCGTCAATTTTTAATGTTCTGTATCGATTTTGTTGACAAATGAATTCCTGCCACGAAAACTTGTTGATAGTCGAATTGAGATTGTCGTGTTTTGTTTATTTCTTAAAAAAATTAGATGACAATTATTTGATCATAGCTATGAATTAAAATATGCAGAGTTTGATGTGATCGGTGCTGCATATCAAAGTGATACATTCATGACATTATTTTTGACTTATTTTGCAGCAACGGGTAATTGACCGCTCTGTTATAAGCATTGCCTCCTATAAAAGGAGCACATATCAAACATCCTATTTTCGACCCACTTATGTATTCGACCAGAGACATATAATTAATTATATGTCTCTGATTCGACCTATACATACTATTTCAAGTAAAATTATGACGTCACAATCGACGCTTTATAGTAGGGCGAAAACCGGATAGACGAGGACACAGTCTACTTATCATCGGCAAACGAATACCGAAGCAAAAACGAGGAAAATCATAATCCATAATTAATCATAATCATAAATCCAAAAGTACGGCAATGCATATCCAACGCAAATTGAGACAGTATGACAAAACAATTAAACAAAAATTAACAAGAACGCCACATAACTAAAGCACTAGCAGTGTGAACCCCTACAAAAAACTGAGGTATCATCAGGTGCTCCGGAAGAGTAAGCATGATCTGCTCCACGCGTGGTGCCAGTGAAAAGTCTGGTTTTGTCAGAGTCGGTGTTAGTAAGTCCGAACAAAAGTCAAAGTGACAACTGACAGCTAGGTAGGTATGAGTCAATTCTTCTGGTACCATCATCACTTATCGCGGCACAAAAGGAATTAATTTCAAAAGCCAGAAAAGCAGCTTTCAAAGTCTCAAAAAGTCTAAACCACCCAATGTGTGCATGGTGTTAATTTAAGGATGAAACTATTTGATACTTTAATCAAACCATGTACTTTGTTAATATATCGGGTAGTGAAATAAGGGGTTCTGGTAATAAGTGTCTATAATTGCCTTTTTCATAATATTTTTGTAAGTCGGTGCTTAAGTAAAAATGCATCAATCTTTTGCCACTTTAGGAGACTTGGGACGTTTCCCAATGCAAATTTATATTGATATTGTTGTACTTGAATTCTGGCTACAGTGGTGAATGTAGGCATCTAGTGAAGGAAGCTTATATATATCAAAAGTGAAACAAAACTCTGATTGGATTAAATATATTAAAAACTACTTTCTAAAATGGACTTTCACATATTTAGCAAAATCCCTGTGAATTCAATAGTGAATATGTTGTTTCTAATTTTACAGAAAAAAATACTGAACTGATCAGCATTATCAAGCCGTTTGGTTTTCTGAAATTAAAAAAAAAAAACAATAAACTTGAATCCTATATGATTATTATAAAATGAGCTTATTAAGGAGATTATATTGATATTTTACCTGAAAACGCCCCCTTAAAGCGATTAGCAGACTAAGAACTAGTTGTCATCCACTGAGAAAAGAAACAGGTTGTCATTGCAAACCCATATGCCATGAGAACATCGTGTTTGCTCAGTTTGTAATGTAATCGATGACGAAATACATTTTCTCACCTCTTGTACAAAGTATGAATCTGACAAACTTGCACTATTCAGATTGGTCAATAACAAATCGTTTAAATATTTGAATTCCAAAGATAAATATATATTCATAATGTCAAGTAAAGATCCAATAATTATAAGATTCATACATAAAAGTTTATTTGCTGCCTGAAATATTGTGTATGGTCTACTAAATTTCGTTATTGTTTTCATTGTATTGCTTTATCATTGTCAAACCCATGTTATGTATGTGGCTGAACAATAAAATTATGTTATGTCATGTTATTTCAGGAACTATTTTCGATGTTATGGTTGTTCGCTCTCCCGATTTGAGAATAAATAAGTTTCAGACTTCTTGCTATAAAACGATCGCGGGCTGGATAATTCTTGGGGGGGGGGGNAATTCAGAATGGTCTTTGGGTCGATTTTTTTAAATAGTTATTAGATTTATTAGTGCAGTAAAAAGTTTCATTAAAAATAAATGTCTTCTCCTCTGATCCCAGTCAGCAAATTGGAACCACAATAAAAATTGGACCCTGAGATTTCTATGTTAGCCAAGATCCAGGTGAGCGATGTAGGTCTTCAAAGCATTTTGTTATTATAATCCTTAACGTATTATAGACGACTTTTGAAAAGGCCTTGTGAAAACAACACTATTATGCCTTTAAACTCCAATTGAATTAAATTTTGTCAGAATGCTCCAAAAGATGTATAAAATGAAAGTCTTGAAAAATGTAGGGTCTCACTGTCATCATGCTTTTAAATGGATACAACCAGAGAATTCCGAAAATCTGACAGAAATACCAAAACATGACCAGTGGAAAATCCTTACTTTAAACATATTTATTCAATTATAACACATGCAACATATTACGAAATATATATTCAAAACAAGGCAATTCAGAAACTAGATAGCACGGAACATCCTCAAGCAAGGTTTTTCCATTAATGAACATGGCAGAATAAAAACATTCGATGAAATTCATATCATAATGCTCATACATGTACATGTAAACGGTTGTATGAAATGAAAGTATTAAAATACAATAGGGGATTTATGGGCAAAAATAATGCTTAAAACAGAGGAGTTCGAAAATCTGACAGAAATTCCAAAATATCAGTATAGCGAACTTTCTAAACTAGCTATAGAAGTACAACCTTTGACAACTTTGTTTTAGAAAATGCATAAAATATGTATGATTTCTTGATGAATTCATTCAAATTCATGCTTATAACTGTATATCATGATTATGCGATAGCGTTGACCATTTTCCCCATTGCTGCTATAGTAGCCGGTTTAATTTTACTAGTGCCCCATCACCCCTATCTATGGTAGTTGGATCAATACTTTTGAACTCTGCCATTCTTCGTTGAACTTGGTTTTACTAGAATTAAATTGAAGATGACTGTGTATTGATTAGCCCTGTTATGTCGTCAACCATTAAATATACAGATCCTTTGAATGCCACTCACAAAAACAATAAGAGTTGATCAAAGCTAAATCCAACCAAAGTCACAAAACAAAAAAGAAAAAATAACGACAATAACAACCGAAGTTACTATAAGCTAGTTTCTGCAGACAGCTAATATCTCTTCAGTGCAGACAAAACCAAAAACATTTAGACGTTAAACCGATATGTCAAAAATAACAACAACAAAAAAGATCTTGATTAATCTAATCTAAATTAGATGTGATCTTTTTCTAATCGGCTAGCTGCCGTTCAGTGCGAATGAGTTTTTGAAAGTGAAAATATTTCCTTTGTCCATCATCAAAATGTCACCAAAATTTCAAAAATGACTCGGGGAAACATAAAGAAAAAACAACGATTGTGTACATTGTATTATTATTAAGTGTTATATATAATTGCTGTATTTTAAGAACGCTTTACCTTGTGGCGTTCATTTCAACTGCACTTTCCTCGGTTTGTATTTGTTTTGATATCCACTAATTTGAGTTGTTTCCACAATACCAAGTTTTGTTTAAGATTTTCAATTTTCCAGTTTTACTTAGTCGGCTTATTGCTTTGGTATTCGTTTTTAAGACGATATATCATATAAATTTTTGATTGATGCTTTTATGCTCATCTTTTCGAGTCTCTCTTTTTAAATCTCCTAACTAAACAGATCTTAATGTCAAAGGAACAATATACCAATATTCTTTTCAAAGGATGAGTGGCAGTAAGACCAATTTTTGGCCCAAGATTTACCATGAAACTAAAACTATACAAACAGATGTCTTATGTTCCTGAAACATTGAACAAATATAGGGCTTTATGAAAATGATAAAGCTTTTTTCCATATCAGTTTGATTCTCATGATAATCAGTTAACTCAAAAGCTATATTTTTGGAAATAGTCAGAATTTCATAGATATTTGCTGTGTTTTGCACATTTTTGTGCTTTGAAAAATATGGGCACATCTGAATAACAACTTCATATTTAGTCAAAATGTGTAAAATGGTGAAATACATCATTTCTGAAAGTTTGAAGTTGTTGATTGCATGTGCCCCATGTTCACTTAAAGAAAATTTGCTTTGAGAACATTCAAAATTGCAGATTTTCTGATTTTCTTTCAAAAAGACGGCTCCTGGTGATGTCACAATAACGTCAAAATGAAAGGAATTCGTATTATTATATGTTTTCTTTGTAGCCAGATGTAATAGTTAATATTTCCCATAAATATCACACTATTTTAAACAACTTGATTTTTTTGGGCCAAATATGGGTCTTATTGCCACTCATCCTTTGCTAATATAGTCAGCAGGGCTACAAAAGGGGAACAAAGTATAACATTGGAGCAAAAGAGACAAACAAAGCGAACTGAACAAAACTAAACTGGAATAATGATTCAAATGCTTGAAGCATTGCTTGTAAAAACACTTAGCCAGTTACTTTTATGTATATGGACGATGCCGCATCCATGAGTGGTAGGTAACAGGGCTGTAGCGTTGAAACGACTTTTGGCAATGAATTCCGTTCAAACCGGTGCTAGGTTCCGTCTTGATTTTACTGAGAAGTATAAGCAGAGCTCATTTTTTGAAGCCTGCGGTGACTTCAAGACATAGAACAACAGTCGGCAAAGCATTGTTATAATAGTTCTTTTTACTCATGTATTTGTAGAGACCTTATCTCATGTGCATATACTCCATATCCTTTCATTAAGGTACAGTGACCCCTAGATGCTTTGTTTTTGGTCGTTTTAACCCGGAGATGGGATGTTTTCTCCTTGACATTTACCCCATTTCCTTTCTTTTCATATTGATTATTTAACATTAAACACTAATTAAGGTACAAATCTATTAGATGAGCTGAAGAAAATTAAACCACACTTTATTAGAATTATCTAAACTACACTTGCTCTTCTGTACACTGTTATTCGATCTTATCACATTGTGCAGTAGTATCAATGTTCTCTGATGACTCTCCTATCTACATTCTTGTGTTGTTTGTTTGGATGAACGGACAGTGACCACTTGTTATCTCTGACTGTCCTGTGAAAGACCTTAATGCCCTATTTGCGTTTTGTTATGTGAATAAAAAACTTTAAAACGTTTGACAAAGATCAAATTTAAGTAAGAATAATTCCGATATGTTACGATTATGGCATGATGCCAAATTATAAGAATAAGTCACTGTAACAAATGAAGCCGATACACATTTACTCTGTTTTCAACAGTCCCAACTATTTGTCCTTATTCTCCAACTACTTCAAACCTCTTGATGGAATTGCTCTCACAGATATGAATTCAAATTCTTAAATTAGCATAATACTATATATCCTGCAAAATGTCAAGAAGTACATATTCGTTTCAATCAGATCCAAACTTCTATGGAAATATCATTAACAAAGCGCATAAATTCAAATATTGTCCTTCCCAACTTATTGATCCGTTGAACAAACTTATTCATTAAGGATATAATACAGAATTGTTGTTAAATCTTTACCTCTTTTTTTTTTATTGGCAAAACTATTTACCAGCTTCTCAATGCTATACTAAAACATTTTTTCCTTTTTGCAGTATCTGGCATTATCAATATCACGTTCTTCTTTCATAATTGATGGTGTTGTTCTTAATCTATTTAGAAGTATTCCAATTGAAGTTTCATATGTTAGTAGGCTTGATATGATTGTAAACGGAAATTATGTCCTTAGCTAGCGCTGTCAGTATCTGCGAGCATTTGTCAGGACAGTACCCGTGTGTATTATCTTCATGTTTTATGTACTACACTGTAAAGGTACTTGTCTTGATAATTCGGACTTTTTTCTAAATTGATTTTTACTGTGAGTCTTTTTGTGTATTTATTTTTTAGGCATTCAGCTCACATAGTGGGAGGGTTGGGATCCAAGAAAAACGAGTTTAACCCCACTGAAGTCAGGAATATGTTGGTAATTGGCTTGTCCTTGTCTTCTTATAAAATTTTAAGTTTCTTGATATTCGGGTGATTTGGGTGTGGGTTATTTCATTCCATTAATTAATTCGCTTTTTACTTCTTCGGGCCATTTAGGTCTTGCTTTATGGTGTGAAGTTCCTCACTGTGTTGAAGATCGTACGATGATGCTTTGTTTTGGTTCGTTTTAGCCTGGAGATGGGATGTTGTCTACCTGACATTTACCCTATTTCCTCTCCTTTTCATATTTATAACATGAAAGAGAAATGACAATAAAACTATCAAAGGAAACGACCGAGATAAAGAAATAATCGAACCAAAAGTCAATGTAAGATTGCTACTGAATTGCTTACAGCAGACCACATCGATAATTCAGTCGTCTTAACTAACAGACTTTACTTGTTCTTAGCTACTTTGGACTAATAATTTTTGACAGAGCACAAAAAGCTCTTACAGTCTTAGGCTTGGGGGATTCTTGATCTCGCTTGATGGGGTGAATATTGTTCACCTCTGGTTGAAGACCCTAAGGCGACATCAAGATGTATTTTATGAAAGGATATGGAGAAAATGAACATGAGACCATAACACATATGTTAACTCCAAATGACAGGAATAAAAGCCCTGTACTTGATCACGGCCACCAATCGATCTAAATCACAGCCAATGCTATGACGAGAAAAAGTTTAGAGGAACGTCCGGATATGATTTGGATGAACCTTACAAAATGGTAAACAAAGCTCTTTTTGGTGTCTTATGAATCATATTTTTTTTAAATTAAGAACGTCATCATACCCTTCTAAGATTAACATGTTATGAAGCAAAATAACTATTCATTCTGTCATTAATTCGCGACCCTAGAGCATTTGACAGCAAGAGAGTGATCAGATACTAGTATTTAGGCTCCGATTGCCAAACGTTCTACATAAATGATTAGACAATAAATTGAGAAGATATTTTTAAACATTACAAGGGAATCGTCGGAGGGTATATGATGACGTTATTAGATTTTTTAATTTGTGCTTTAAAACATAGCAAGGCGCCAAAAAAGAGCTTTGTTTACCATTTTCAAGGTTCCTCCAAATCATATCCGAACGTTCCTCTAAACGTTTTCTTGTCATAGCATTGGCTGTGATTTAGATCGATTGGTGGCCGTGTTGATAAACTGGAGTTTTCTATGTATCGTGTGCGTTTTTTGTCATAAGTACATTCACTCCATATCCTTTCATTTTTTTTTCTATTTTACAGTCTTAATTTTTATGGAACATGCCAAGCACAGGCACTTGTTTAAAAAAAAATTCAGTCCCTCCCTCTCTTCTTCCACTGAAATTTTTTTATGAAGCAAGTGCCTGTAATGCCAAGGCCATTTCTCATATAGTAGTATGTTACAACATGCTATCAGACTTGAATATTGCTTTTGCCTTATACCTTGAAGTGAGGATTTTTTTTTTCAAACCGAGGAAAGTCAAATAATCCTAAACTGAATTTCGAAGGATTGTTTTGTTTGTGCTTTTGCTCACATTACCACAAACTTCACATTTCAAGTTTTGATATGACCTCATACATTTCATATCTCAGTTTGACAAAACAATGACCCTGTTGACAGTTTAAACTTTCTTAATTTTAGATACGGACGAAGGATCTGTTTTGTATAAATAGGGTCTTTTCCAAATCGTAGTCATCATTTTGTTGTCGACATCAAAATATAATAATGAAAATTAGTTGTTCACTTCTTTGTATCTTGATGATTGCAGGTATGTCTATAGGAATCATTATTATATCATAAGCATAACAATTTTGTTTCGTTTATAAATATTCCCCCTTTACTCAGAATTGAATTTAACTGAGAAACAAAATAATCAAAAACAAGAAAATTGTCGAAATCAATGTTATAGTAATAGAAAGTAGAAGTTTTGAATATTGGATTAAATTTGAAAATTAAAAGATTAAAATAATGGTTTTGTTTCTGATGTGCAAGAGATTGGCGATTGGTGGAGAAGTCTGTTTGATAGGGAGAATTAAAAAGCAGGAAACAAAATTGGGTGAATGTAACAAAAACACTGTGCTTGAATTACCAAGATCATTTCGAACTCCCCATATTTCATCAGTCACCACTAATCAATTTCATATTAATCCATTTTGTACAGGTATAACTGCCGAAGAACACTACATTAAAGAAATAGAACGTAGACCATGTGCGAATGGTTTCCGACCACGCTGTCCAAGTGAAGACTTTTGTTACTGTCCATCTCGTAAGTGTCTACTCATTTTATATTCCATCAAATGTTTGTGTTTTTTCTTCATAAAACGGATTTTTCCCATTCTCCCGTTTCTGAACCTTTAACCTAGTAAAATAAGCGAGAACCGAACCGCCAGTCTAACACGAACAATCCAAGGACAATGGTAACGTCGGAAAAACAAAGAAACAAAAATATAACATGAGCACGGCACAGAAAAGAAAATGAAGACGCACATATATACAAAAATGAACAACACGATCCCAATATAAAAACCATAGGTGAGATCTTCGGACTCAAATAATCACTTTGGAGATTAACCTGAGTCAGTATCAGTCTTAGTACAATTATTCAACAAGATTAAGTATCAGGCTCAGTTCAGATATGCAAATTTGGATGACTGGAGATCAAAACATGTGTCTATAAACCATAGACTGGTTATAGGTATATGATTTTCTGAAAATATTCTTGCTTTCTAAAGACAATTTTCCATTGTAACCTATACGTTTAAATTGTAAGGCTGTAAGAAATGTTGTTAAGTAATTCTGAGTGTAGCCTTTAACTTTTTTTGTTCCATATGTTAGATATACTATAGAGACATTGTCGAAATAGCGATCTTCAGAAGTTTAAAATCACAGTAACTTACAGTAACTTAGGTATTTAGTTTTCTGTGAATAGTCATTTTATAATTCTTAAAATATTTTTTTAATTATGTAACTCTTTATTTTTTCAGATTCGTGTGAACACAGGCGCGAATGTTTGATATATTCAGACCTTGAAGTAGGATGTGACGCACAGAAAGACGTTCACTGTACAGATAACATGTGTGAATGTAAACATTATAATAAAGTTGTTTAATATTTCAGTTCTTGTTTGAATGTGAGTAATAACAAAATTACAGACCAGAGTTGTCAAAAGTCGAAATCCAAGAGGCAAAAAGACAAATCAGGTGGAAACCACTGGAAAAATCGTCGACCACAATGATCCTGACTTCGTACCGGCATTTCAAAAGAAATACTGGGTTAAACCGGTTTTATGGCATGCCAAACCTCCCTCTTTCATTGCGGTAGTGTACGGCAGCAACTCAAAAACAATTGCTATTGAAAGGTCGTAGACATTTGAAAGAAATGATCATCCCAGTACTAAGTAAAACAAGAATCTTGAATCATAGTTCGGACCGAAACTGCAATTCTTTTTAAAATGGAATAAAAAAGATAACAGGAAACACCTACAATGGCCGAAAAACATAGCCACATGCCAGAAAGTAAATAGGAATTGCACAAGAAAAAACCCACAATAAAAATACAAAAGACAAACATAAACAACGATAGGAACTCGGGACAGCCGGACTAAATAAGGACTAAATAAGTCTTGATTAAATAAGGTCTCGGAGATAACCATGTCTAATGAGAAAGTCTGTATAATTTGTGACGAATCAATTGTGAAACATACACTCCGTAAGCAGGAGAAGTTCCATTTTGGGAATACACCCCGTAAGCAGGAGAAGTTCCATGTTAGGGAAATTGATAATTTTTAAATTAAAATCGTCAACTTGTCGTAAATCTTAGTACTGAGATGACAATTTTCGTCAAATTCGAGATGCATATGCAAAAAAGATGTAGATCTTGTGGTTCCTGTCGTTTTCTTTATCTCTAGTTCTGGCAGATATACTAGTATATTTTGCAAAAGATGCGTTATTGATGGAAATTGGGTACAAATATCCATTTAAATCTCCAGAGAGTAAACATCTGTGAAGCTTCTAGCAAAATCCCTAATACATCTTGATGGTCAAGATTGCATTTCAAAATATGAGCTCTGCTCAATACGGTCATTTATTATTTAGAAAGTCTGTACAAAAAACAAATTGTCTTAATCCATATCTCAAATGTTGGATATAAAACATGGACATCCAATTTCTAAACACTTGATATAACTGTGACTTTAATACTATGGGGGGTGTTGTCCGGAACAGCAGTTCCATAACACACATTTTGATAAAATGGCAAAGTTCAACTACCCCTCAAAATCACAAATTTTGGCCAAAATCTTTGACATGACAATATGCACATCTTCAATCCATGCCTAATCACTGTGCAAAGTAAAATAAACGTACCATTAATATTGTGGGAGGTGTTATCCGGAATAACTCAGCATATCAAGCGGACGGAAGTACGGACGGACGGGTCGTCTTGGGGGCATAAAAATCTGATGGTGCAGCACCATATTAATTTTTCATTAGGCCCTATCAAATTAATTTGTAGATTCTCATCCACCTGTACCAAAAAATCTGGGGCGGGTGGGAGGCTTTTATTTTTATTTTTTACTGATTTTCACTAAAATTGATAGGAATTTAAAGAAAATTTCTGTATAATTGAAAATAAAAAAAAGATTGAGCTTATAAAAGATTGGGCGGGTGGGGATGAGAATCTATAAATTAATTTGATATGGCCTTAGGAATTTATTGCAAAAATTGCACCAAAATCGGACTAAAAATTAATTTTTTTTTTTTGAAATTCACCCCTTTTGGGCCCCATTTATCTCATGAATGGTACATACCACATGAAATCTGCTGGCACAATACAGACTGGAAATTTGATAAGGAGCAAACTGAAAGAAATCCCACCAAAATCCGATAGATAATAAAGATTCTACAGTCAAATATGTGAAAACACCCGATTTAACCCTTTTTGGCCTCTTTTTCTGAAATGGGCGGTGCCAGGATGATAAAGTTAAAGCCTGGGCTTAGGCATGTGCCAAGAAACATCATACTGAAATTAAACAAAGATCCGTGCATTGGAATTAAAGTTATGCAGTCAACAGACACGAAAATACCAAATTTTACCCCCGTTTTGACCCCTTTTTCTGAAAGGGGGGCAGGAACCCGAAATTAAAACCCGGGATTACGCTTGTGCCAAGAAACCTCATACCAAAATTTGAAAATGATCCGTCCACTAGAACCAAAGTTATGCTGTCCACAGACGCCGACGCCGACAACGACTGGACCATACCATAATACGACCGCATAATTTTTTTCGGTCGTATAAAAATTGTTATTTGGATGATTTGTAAAATAGCTTTATCTTTTATCTAAAAAATAATCTTTACAATAAAACCATAAAACAGTGCTTCATAATTCCATACAACCCTCCTTCCTTTTTATCTTTTTGCGATAATTAAACTCAAGAGTTTTCTTTCTAAACAAATAACAGTTTCACATTAATGAATGTAATGATATAGATAATGGCAAAGTGTGTTGTCATATATCCAGAAACCTTGCCGACAATCCCTATCGTTGTCTTATCGTTTGTACTTTATAAGGGGAAAAATTACAGCTTTATAAGAGCAGTACAGATAAGTTTGACAAGATTAAGTACTTTTTTACAAATAAGTAATAACATTGCTTTATCATTTCGTGCTACGCACTCAGAGATAAAGCAATGCTATTACTACTAAAAAATTAATCACTTCGAACAAAGTTTAAGGAATGAACCTGCGAATACTTTGTCAATCGTTTCCCAAAAAGAACCAAACCAGATGACTAAAAGATGTCAACCGCCTTTATAAATCTGCTCAAATAGATGTCAAATACCACAATAAATAATACACACGGAGAAAATAGTTTTTTAATACTGAGGCCGACATAATTAATTGGGTGTTCTAAATTATTTATATATTCGAGTATCGAAGCATGGTGATTGACAGTTTTCCATACGTATCTACTCGATAACAGTATTCTCATTACGATTCGAACCACGACTAGAAGAATTAAGCATCATGGTAATACAAATACAGTCTTCTGCGAAAATAATATAACACTTGCATGTTATACACATTCGGAATAAATAGGTCTTCCATATCTTCTTTCGCTTTTAGCTGAACACAATCTCTGTAAAGAGTCTACAAAGCATATTTATCTCTTTGATTTTTCGTATCCGGACATGGGACCATTCAGAGGTGATTTTGAGAATACCCTTAAACATGTGACTGACGTACAAGGTTGGTCGTCTTCATTGTCATCTTCTTGATCTATTTCAATATCCTGTTTTTGTGTAATGTAGTCTACAACGTCCGGTAAAGATGTAAACTCTTGTCCAGCGAATACTAAATGAGCATTGTACGGAGAATGAGACAAGGCTTTCTTTGGATCACCCTGAAAGGAAAGACACAATGGTTACAGAAAATGAGATCATGTTCTCCCTTCGATCACCATAAAACAAATTTATAATCACTAATTGGGCAATATACAGAGAATGAGATAACGTTTCCTTTGCATACCCTGAAAAGGAAAAAAACACTTAGTTGTAAGTCTTCAAGGGAAGACATGTGTCGCCTGCGTAATTACGCAAAAAGATATTTCAAGTTCCGTCAAACAGGAAGTGGGCATCAAGAGATCCCAGACCCTCTTATACAGTATAGGTCACCATACTGATACTCCATGCCAAATTGCAGAAGACAGAAATGTGTGGTTCCTGAGAAAAACGTGACAGAAATTTTCAAGACTCGAAAAATATTTTTAGTTCCGTCAAACAGGAAGTGGGTATGTGGGAGATCCAAAACTCTGTTACACAGTATTGGTCCTCATACTGACACTCTATGCTTAATTTCAGAAAGCTATGATATGTGGTTCCTGAGAAAAATGTGACAGAATTTTTTTGTGACACCCATCCGAAAAAATATTCTAAATTCCGTCAAACAGGAAGTGGGCATACAAGAGATCCCAAACTCTCTTACACGGTATAGGTCCCCAATCTGATACACCATATTGAATTGCAGAAGGCTAGGATTTATGGTACATGAGAAAAATGTGACATAAATTTTAAGAGTCAAAAATATTCTAAGTTCCGTCAAACAGGAAGTGGGCATGCAAGAGATTCAAAACTCTATTACACGGTATAGATCCACATACTGATACTCCATGCAAAATTGCAGAATGCTCGGATACATGGTTCCTGAGAAAAGTGTGACAGAAATTTTTTGCGACGCCGACACGGACGACGACGCAAGATGACGGATAGTGATCCCTATAAGTCGCCACTACGTGAACGCAGGCGACACAATAATGATTGAACGACCGTTATATATATAGAATGTGGCGCCACTTTCTCTGGGTCACCTTGAAAGTAGATTCATAATGACTAGAAGAGCATCATACACAGAATTGGACGCTGTTTTCTTGTTATCACCATAAAGGAAATTTATAATGATTAAATAAGCATTATACGGGAAAATGAGACATGACTTTTTTTGCCTTCTGCAGCATTTATAGATTTTTTTGTAAATTTTCTTTTAGGTTTAGAAGTAAAATGTGCAATAAACAAGAAATTGTTGTAGTTGTACTGCAGGCTTCATTGCTGATACTATCTTCTTATTTAATCTTTAATTCCTTGTATTGACTAAAGACGAGATCAATATGCAAAAAATATTTAATTGTTAAGGTGTCTCAGTGGTATTACTCCGCCATTTTTGTCTAATAATTGTTCATTAAGGTGTCACTCATTAAGAAATTTAACAAAATACTTATTTGAAATGAAAAGAAAGTGCAAATGTATTTAAAAATTATATTCCTAATCATTTTTATAACATTTTCGTTACAAAAACGTGAGCTGAAACACATGAGCTTTAAATCTGTTGCTGGATTTACAGAACACAGAAATTATTCAAGGGAGATAATTTGATAAAATATTTTAACAAAGATATCACTAGAGAAGTTCACATTCTTCAATTTTTCTCTCTTATTTCAACGGTGACACCTAATTTTTATTTTTTACATGTTAACTACATAATGATAATTAAACACATGCAAAGTATGAAAAAATTCTATAATAGATGTTTCAAGCTACCCTCTCATATGATCATTTTCCCTATCATTTCTATGAAAACTCCTGAAATTTTCAATTTCAGATTTCGCGCTTAAATGCACGGTGACCCCGAAATTTTATTTTACATTTTAGCTTATTTTGGCTTTACATTTAGATCATATTGGTTATTTGTTCTCTATCAGTTTTAACATGTTTGAATTTATGGTTTTCCAAACGTTTAGATTTTATCTGCACTGAAGAGACATAAGTTGTCGAAATGCGCATATGTAGAAATTAAATTCACAGTTACTTCGGTATTTAGTTATTTGAACAATAATACAATTGTGCTTCTACACAGAAAATTTCACAAAATTCTATAATAGGAAATTAATACCCTGCAGACACCTTAAATTGATACTATATACTTTATCAGGGACCTCTTGGAATCGTCTACAGTATAATACAATACCTGTATCTTTAAGTGATGACAGTGGTCCTCATTTCTCACTGACAGAACAAATGTCCACAATTTCCATCAGTACTGCTGTACCTACCTGTATCTTTAAGTGATTACAGTGGTCCTCATGTGTCTCACTTACAGAGCAAATGTCCATCATTTCCATCAGTACTGCTATACCTACCTGTATCTTTAAGTGATGACAGTGATCATCATGTCTCACTAACAGAGCAAATGTCCATCATTTTCATTAGTACTGCCATACCTACCTGTATCTTTAAGTGATGACAGTGGTCCTCATGTCTCACTGACACAGCAAAATAGCCATCATTTCCATCAGTACTGCTATACCTACCTGTATCTTTAAGTGATGACAGTGATCCTCATGTCTCACTGACAGAGCAAAATCTCCATCATTTCCATCAGTACTGCTGATCCTAAAAATTAAAACTTTGTCAATAACTGATTTTATTTCAAAATTCAAATTAATACGACCATATTAATACATTTTATTATTCAAAGTAGCAATTCGAAGACAGCGGAAAAATGGAATACAGGCCTAAATAAGAGATCAAACCACGTATATTGTCTTTTGCAAGCAACTTGAATAACTTGTTACTTTAAAATTGAACTTGTTGAGGGAATGACAGCGGCGAAAAGCATTCTACGTTAATGAAGTGTTCAACTATCGATATTTATATTTATATATAGAGGAAAACGGAAACTCCAATTCTGTAAGGACTGCCAACGACTGTTGAACTGAAATTTTATCAAAGTTCTATCTTTCATGAACATAGTTAAAATTTCCAAAGTCGTTCATTTTCAGTGTTGTTGGACATAAACTGACACAGTATTTTTCAGTTTACTCTAGTTTTCCTAGTCATGATTTGCTTTGAGACACACTCACGTTTTATTCATGGCAGGGGATGCTTAACCTGTACTTCTTACCACTTCTTATAAAGTTCTAGTGATCATGCTTATCTGTTTCTCGGATTTAAATAATAAAACTCTGGACACACTTTATACACTCTTGTAGGTTATGTTTTCTTTGTCAGACTTTTTTTATTAGTTTTTATTATTGGTTTGACAAATGTTTGATCATAACTGAAGTTATAGAATAAATAAATTTCCAAACAAAAACCAAAGCAACAATCAAAAATCATACTTTAAGCATATATTGCAATGTAATTATCACATACAAAAAAGAACATAAATGACAAGGACGAAACAAATGGAACATAACACAAAAATTAAAGCACTAACAGTGTGAACTCCTGAAAAACAGGAATATCATTAGGTGCTCCGAAAGGGTAAACATGGCCTGCTCAACATCTGCATCCGTCATACAGGTAGTATAAATATGGTGTTGAAAGATCGAAATTATCATCCGTTAAACTAATATTTACAACAGTTTCTTTATTATGATATTCAATTTCTCTAATACGTAAGAATGTTTGAGATAATTTAATCTATTTTTACTCTTTTCGAATCTATAGAATATAAAATTTCATTTTGTTCATCTGTAATATCTATATCTATTAATTGAAAAACTATTTCCGCAAAATTGAAATGCAAATCCGCCCTATTGCAAAACTATATCAGGTGTTTAATTTTCACAAATGAAAAATACTCCCTTTCGAAATTAGTTACTAATGTTTTACCTTATAAGATATGTTTTATCTCTACAGTCTGATGACAATAAAAAATTATCTGCTTCCTCTCTGGTCATGTCACCAGCAAACCAACTGTAAGTAAAATTGTAAATAAAAGCACACAGCACCGTGAATACTGGTTGAAAAGCTTAAAGGTTCAAAATCACTTTTACTTTAGCTCATTTAAATATTCGACAGGCATGGGATGGAATAGAGCAGTGTAAGTCAGATTTTTGTTTTGTTGAAATCATCAAAATTACACTCCTTGCTGTGTTTGCGATAAAAATGTAAGTATAACAGGTTTGTTTTAAGTTTATGATACAAGTGGTCTGGATTTATCTTACAATAAGGCGCATTCTAGATTGAACTGTTTTTTGACCAAAAATTATGCTTCATCAATACATTTTTTTAGCAAAGAGACTTTAAATGATTGTCGGAATTTTCTTTCTTCTCTATGCAACCATGTCGAAGAAAATGTCAGTAGAACATGTTTTTCAAAATATATCGATACATTGTAATTTCAAATACAATGTCTCATGCCAGCCATAAATATTTGTACTTAATATATATTAGAAATTTAATTTCAGAAGCTAAATATTACTCAGCACATATTGTGAACATTCTGTACAAACCTGGTTTTAACCTTTTTATCCCGTTCTCTTGCTTTCAGAGACTTTTTAAGAATGTGATATAACTGTAAAATATAATGAATTTTTTGTAATGTGCAAATAGAGTTAAACAGACAGGTTTTTACCAAATGTTGACAGATATTATATATTTTCAAAGTTCATCACACACCAAAGTTATAAAAAAAAAGTTTGATTTCAAGTTTTTTTTCCTTTCACGGAGTAAGTATATATAGTTTCTACAACAAGAACTAAGTTGATTATGAAATTTCTCACATCAAGTTAAATAAATTTTACAAAGGATTAAAAACGAGGCTTGCCGAGTATGCGATACCTGGTTGACGTCATCAATTGTGATATAGGATAGACATCATTCTCTGTATCATATATTCAAAATTTATGTAATAATAACTAAATATATGATAAATATTTTTATCAAACCGGTCAGGCCTTGGTTAAATTTGTTAGAAATTCTAGAAATATAGTCCGCTCTAACATTGTTTCCAGTTTATTACGTTTATTTCTCACATTGAGATAGTTAAATTTTCGCATTTTAAAGTTCGAGCTCGATGTGAGAAATTATCATTATAAACCTGAAAACAATGTTAGAGATTGTTTCTCTGATTTTATACTCAATTTATTTGAAGTAAATCGATCACTCCCAATTATGCCGCCATTTTGTTGCTATCATCGTTTTTATGCGTATCATTGCGCCATTCATGAAAGGGGTGTTGAATATAATATTTTTGATAAAAATGTTGTCATATTATCAATAAATTTAGTTATCTTTATCATAAAAATGCAAAAGCTATTTCGTTAGACAATGATGCAGGTGTTAATTTCATTAACATCCGGTTGCACTATTTCTAGAAACTGACACGAGACATTTACATGATTGACCAATCAGCAAGTGAGATCAATTTCCAAACATGTCGTTTATCAATTTCATCTAACATTATTTGGGAAGTATTTATTTCGAACAAGAACTAGAGAAATCATATTAACATCATTTTTTTGCAAAGTATATATGAGCTATTGTCGACCGTTCCCGTTAAGTTCTTGACTGTTGCATTCTAAAATGTATTCAAAACCCGACAGGTTTAGTAGAATAAAATTATGTGCCAATGATAATGATTATGATATAGTGTGTTACAGAAACATACATTTTTAGTAATCTATAGCTGTGTTTATTACGGGGTTTAAAACTGAGCATCATTCTTGCGCATCAGATAAAAGTGTAGTTCACAACTGCAATGTTGGCGGAAAGATTTTCCTTTGTCTTATAATAGTTCAATTTGATAAAATATGTCAGTTTAATTGGGTAACCATGCAGTATATTGAAACTTTTCAAGAAACTCTAATCTTATTAAGAGGAGATAATGTGAATAGAAATAATTGGAAAATGAGTTTTTCGCCATTTATTCATTGTAAGTTTGTTGACCCCTATCTTTTTCATGCAAATCGAAGGAAAGAACTAAGCTAATGATTTACCTTTTTTTAAAAAAATTCTATCTGATTTAACTAAAAGAAATTAAAATTTTGTTAGAATTTCCTAATTTCCCTATCATTTATTTTTGAGATTTAAATCTTAAAAGTAAATATTTTTTCTGTATTATCTAAAAAAAATATTCTAAAATAATAAAGAATACAAAAAGATGTAACTAATAAAAAATAGATAAAATAATGGAATTTTTATTTTGATATTTATAAATATCTTTATGACGTTTTGTCTATTTATCAAAATTAGAAAAATATAGATAAAAAATATTATTGAAAAAAATGGATATTAAGTAATAATATTTAATATTAGGAAATACAATTTTAATATTAAAACGCATTTTCATTATAAAAAAGTAAGTCATATTTTTTTTTTGATTTGGGAAACATTTCTAAATACAAAAATGCACTTTTATGCATTCATTCTATGTCATTTCATTGTTTATTTATACAAATAATTAAAACTGATTTTTGATATAAAAAATCGTAATATCAAATGATCAGGTTTATTTTCAAAATGAATTTCAATAATTAGAATATATTAAATAAACATCTGTTTATTAAGGATATTACTCATATAAATGGTGTCTCACATGTTAATTAGATTTCTACGGACTTGTAAACAGGAAATGTCCTTTCGAATAGAAAAAATAGATAATACAGAAAAATATTTCCTATTTATTTCTTTAAAGATTTAAATCTCAAAAATGCTCTTTTTATAAATAAATAGACAAGATGATATAAAAAAAATAGTTAAAATAATCAAATAATAAATACTAAATTTATTTTTTATTGGTTACATAAAAAATTCTTTAGCCAATTATATAAGCTATCCGGTAATTGAGGTTTTGGTCGGTAAACCAGGATTACCTACCGATAAACCTGGTTTTCCCACTTTTGGTTAATTCTGCGCTGTAAAACCTACTTTACCGACCGGTAAAGTAGGTTTAGCAATTAAAACTCATAGGAAGCGGAGGTTAACATGCATTTAATTTTGGAAACTTACATTACCGTTCAGTAATGGGGGTTGTTTGTAGGTAAACCAGGATTACCGGTCGATAAAACCTGTTTTTCCTAGGTTTTGGTTAAATTAGCGCAGGAAAACCCACTTTACCGACCGGTTGAGCAGGTTTAGCAATAAAAACTCATTGGAAGCGGAGGTTAACATGTATTAAATGTTGAAAACCTCCATTATCGGTCGGTTATGGTGGTTTTCTAAGCTCAACCAGGATTACCAACCCTGTAAACCAGGTTTTCCTGCGATACACCCGGTTAACTTAAGTTTTTGGTTAATTTCGCGTGCCATACATTTCAACCAAAATAGCTGATTTTTACATTACAGATTTCACGCTTAAATCGACGGTGACACTCCCCCACCAATTTTTATTCTGATTATGTATGTGTTAGTCCTGAAAATATCAGAAATTCTTTCTGACAATTTTAGACCCCCGTCCGATTAACATCAACAATACGTAAAATTGTCTGAAAATGGCGTCATAACTCAACGTGTAAGAAAAATAACATACTTGAGATATTAACACACAGTGAGCGCCCTCCTCTTTTATTGGGCCAAATAGGTCAACTACTCTCTGTATATCGGCTAACTTTACCCCAGCTACTCTATCTGAAAATAAAGTAAAAAAAAATAACAAAATGGTTAGAATGAGAAATCAAATAGACAAGAAATAAAAGGGATTTCATTTTGAAAATACACAAACCATCAGAAAGAGCCGTAAGAAAATAGAGCAAAAGGCAAAAACAAAGAAATTAATACAGAACGTCTAAAAAGCTGAAACAGCATAACTCGGTGAATATCATGGAAAAATTCTGTATAATAATGCCATTTGCATGTTTAATGGTCAGAATTTAAGGGTTTTTTTTATGATCATGTGATTTTTTTTTTTGTCTTAAAAATTTTTGTTATTTTATCTGTACTGAAGAGGCTCTTGTATTTGAAATGGCTGCTTGTAAAATACAAAAGAATTACTGTATTTTTGATATATTGTTATTTTTGCCTTTTTTTGCTTTGGTATTCGATTGCCGATGTGACTGAAACACTCATAATTACAATCTGAAATAATGTTATACGTTGAAACAAAATACAAAAAAAACTGAATAAAAAAGATAACAGGAAACACCTACAATGGCCGAAAAACATAGCCACATGCCACAAAGCAAATAGGAACTGCACAAGAAAAAAAAAACACAATGAAAATACAAAAGACAAACGTAAACGACGATAGGAACTTGGGACAGCCGGACTTGGTACCGGCACTAGCAAAAGCCAGCGGTAGGGTTAAACCGGTTTATGGGTACCCAAACCTCCCCTTTCTCTGTCCCGTTTCCCTATATAGTATAATAAACATACGAATAAAACCCATACAGGTAGACTACTAACTCCCTGACCACAATCTTGAAAAGAAAAATGGGGGAACAAAACGTAATTTTGAAAGATGGGTCAAGGAGTGCTCGCCGCTAAACTGCCGGCTAGCTCAAGGAGCCTAGTCTGCTGGTAAAACACTGTAGCACTACGGTCTTTAAATTCTCAGATATTTTCTATGGAAATATAATATTTTAATTTTCTTCATGTCACATTAACAGCCAAAGCAATCTAAAAATCAAGTACCATTTATACTTTGTACCCCTTGTATAAAAATTGTCAAGTAATTATAAATGATTGTGATCATATGTATTATGTTATTATTTTAATTTAATTTGCGTTTCATAGAATATTCTCCATAAAAAGATTCGACCTTTTTTTAAAACAAAGATAGTTAGTAACAAAAACACTTTACCTGCAAGGTCAACTTTCAATAAATGTTTCAACAGGTTAATTGTACATTTACTTTTCAGTCCTTCTTCTCTTGGAAATTTGTCTGACATCCTCTCTAGAAACTTTTCGAAGAACTACAAGTAAGTAAAATGTACTTTTTTACAATGAGGTTATTCAATTTCGTTAAAGAAGTGTTTTCTCTCACTCAAGATACAGCCAGATTCAAATATAGAAATTGTTACATTTCATGTTCAAATGAAGCGGAGGGGCGGAGGGTAGCATGATGCGACCGCAGCATGTCCACCATAAGTGTAATTTAAAAATGAATCTGGACACAATAAAGAGCTTTACATATTAATCAGTTGGACACAAACTCTGGAAAATAAAAATCAGCCCTTTTGATCCCTTGCTGATCGGAAACGTTAGAGCTACGTAAAATATGTTGACTGCCATATAAAGACTTACATCAAGAGAAATTTAATAACATTGAAACCCGGTTAAAAAAATTCAGGTTGTTGGAGCAACTGCAATTTCGACCCTGTTTGGTCCCTTATAGCTCACGAAATGGTAAGAGATGTATAAAATCTGTCACATACTACTTAAACCTTATGTTAAGAGGAATCAAAAGAAAAAAATCGATTGAAATCAAATTAAACACAAAGAATTCACATACGTGTATTTAGAAAATTTGCATTCTGGCCTCTTTGACCCCTTATAGCTCAGAAATGGTAAAAGCTACCCAAATTCTGTTGACATACTACATTTTTTTGTACCTCAATCTTAAAACAAGAGGAATAAAAAAAAAATCAATCAAGATCTGAAGAAAAATAAAGATTCCACATATTTCTGAAATTGCAATTTTGACCCCATTGACCCCTTATAGGTCAGAAATGATAAGAGCTCCGCCAAATCCGTTGAAATACTGCTGAAGGTATACACAAGAGCAATCCAAAATAAAAATCCCACTGAAATCCGATGAAAAATTAAAAAAAAAAAATAACGTACTTTGGATGTTTGCAATTTTCGGGCCTTTTGGCCCCTAATTTTTCGAAAAGGAAACAAGTGATCAAAAACCTGATGGTGCAGTTCTACGATAATTTTTCATCAGAAATACATTACAAAAAACTGCATCAAAATCGGAAAAATTTTTGAAATTCGCCCCTTTTGGGTCCCATTTATCTCATGAACGCGGTACATGCCACGTGAAATCCGTTGACATATTGTAGATTGGAAAATTCCTAAGGAGCACACTGAAAGAAACGTCATAAAAATCCAATAAATAACAACGATTATACCGAACACCAAATTTAACCACTTATCGGGCCCTTTTTATAAAACGGAGTAGGCCAGGAACCAAACATCAAACCAAAGAAACAGCATATTCAAAATTTAATAATCATTCCACTAGAACCAAAGTTATGATGGCCACAGACACCTTCGACGCCGACGAGTGCGCCAAAACAATCGCATTGTTTTTTTTTTTTTATAGAAAGAACATAAGATGATGCCAAGAGTTGTGTATCTTGTCCACAAATTGGTGATTATTGACATTAGTATGCTATGCTTTCTCGTACTACTGTTTCCTCTATCAGTATTAATAACAATGATTTGTTTACCTTAATGTGGCATCTGTGGTAGAAGTCAGGACCCTCATCATCAATATCTCTCCAGAACTGCTTTGTATCATCACAAAGAATCTTTGCCATCAACAATCTGCAGGTTGCACCTTTATAATTACACAAATCATCACCATTAATATTTGCAGATATGCATTTTTACACATTACGTTTTCAGTTTACTCCTCGCATGTCATTCCTGTTCCTATATATTGGCTAAAAATGAGAAATGAATTGAGCTCTTTCTTCGGAAAATCTTCTGTACAATTGTCAATTTGGTAACCGCTATAAATTCATATCCTCCGAAGTCAGGTGTTCTCAGTCCACGTCTGTTCCATTCCCTTGAACGTCGAGGAAACGAACGTGAACTCAGAACACCTGACTTGGGAGGATGTAGATTCAATGCTGATGTTGATTTCTTAGTTTACAGGGTATATAGATTCAGAGAAATGGCAAATCGTTGCTAATGACACATAACTGACGTTGCTAATGACACATAACTGAAAAGGTCATGTAAAAATATAAAACTTGAAAGTACTTTGTCCCAGTAAAGATTCATACAAGAGAAGAAAATTACGAATATAAAACTTCTCAAATGATATTTTAGGCTATATTAAGTGCACCACGTGCGGTATTGACATACAATATTATTTCATTTGTGATCTTTGCAAAAATGTTTAACAGTGGTATTCCATATATTCAAGTAAGTAGTTACATTACTTTGAGCGTCAGTTTGTCTTCCGCTGGTTCGATAGAAGCAACTTCAAGAGCACGTGATATTCTTCTCTTAGTGCTTTCATTCTTAAAAGTCCGTATTGAAATACGAAATGAAAAGGTAGGAAAACAACAGAAACCCGCTACATCTACATCTTTAAGGGCTTAGATCTCGAGTATGACGAAAATTGTCATGTCAGTATTAACATTTACAACAAAAGGGACGACTTTAATTTCAAAATTATTCATTTTCCTAACGTGGACAGTAATATTTCATTTTCTCCCGCTTTTACAGTTTGTTCGTTATGCGAAAGCTAGCAGCAGTAATGCAGACTTTGTCATTAGACAACGCCTTATCAATCAAGGTCTTAAAATCTGTCTCATACGATCATTAAAAAAGTTGTCTTACAAATATCACTCCCTTATAGAAAAATTCTAGGTTTAGGTCCGAACTGATTCAATATTCATTCTCTTACTTTGTAATGGGATAATTATATCTTTTACTGTCAACGATTGCTGTTGAGTTGCTTCCAGACACTACCTCTATGGAAGGGGGTTTTCGTCCACCATAAAACCGGTTTAACCCCCCCCCCCCCTTTTCTTTAGAAATGCCTGTACCAAGTCAGGACCATTGCGGGTGACAATTTTTGTCGGTGGTTTTGCAGCTGCTCTGTCATTTTTTCCCCTTGGATTTTGGCTCTTAACAATTCTTTAGTTAATTTTTTATATTACCCTCACTGGACATGTTCTTTTGGCTTCCCGTTGATTGTGTTTTTGTTTTTGTTCCATTGTTTTGTGAAACTACTTTGAGAATGACATTACAGAATAAACTTTATTTATCTAGAATTTTTTACTTACATTCTAAATGGTGTGATCCACTTAATTGACTAGATCCCTTACTTAGTTCCAATTCTGTATAACTACTGACATCTGAAACTGATGACCCAGCGGCAAGTCGTAAATACTGTCGTTCCACATCTTCAGCATTAGGTTCACCAACTACAACAGGTTGCATATTGTCAGAAAGTCTTTGTCGATTTTCCTGAGGAATTGAGTATGGAGCTGTATGACCAATTGTACGTTCATTTTCTGACGGATGAGTTCGATTACTTGCATCCTCTTCACGTAGGTATAAAACTGTATGCGAGTTCTCATCCTCTGCTGACGTCTGGATGCCATTCTCACTTTGTGTAAAAAGATTTCCTTCTGTTGCCATCTTGCAAATTTATAGTATTCTGGTGATTTGATAATGTCCTGGAACTTGTTGGAGCATAAACTATTACAAATATAATCATGAGCCTTACTATCTCACCTACATCATAAAAATGTGCCTTGCTTGGAAGACAATAGCTAGGATTTTTTTTTTTTTTTTTTTGCCAGGATGCGCACAACTGTTATACGTTTAAACTATAAATGGGGGTAAATAACGAAATTCAAAATTATCGAACAGAGTTGTCAAGAGCCGAAATCCATGAGACCATGAGACATAAACGCAAGCCAGATGGAAACCACCGGAAAATTGTCGACCGCAATTGTCATGATTCGGTACACAAATTTTTTTACCTATTTATAAGATTTTTGTTTAACCAAAAGGGATCCTTGAGCTAGCCGGCAGCTTAGCGGCAAGCATTCCTTGTTTTGTCGCATTGCATTCATGGTTCTTTTCTTTCAGTCGACTTTTTGTTTAAGGTGTTCTCTTGAGGATTGAGGCCTGTGATTGTTAAGCACAAATCAAGATATGAAGTCTTTTTACTTTTGAAAATTTGAGTTTTGTAGTCGTCATTAATTTTGTTTTCTATTACAGGTTGCTCTCTGTATTTCTAAAGTATTGTCCCTAACAGTATTGTCGTGTTTTTGGACAACATAATAATGAGATGTCATGTCGATGGTATTTAAACACACCTGATTGTAAGTTGACATTAGTATCATAGCTGTCAATGTACTGAAAACATTGTTAATAAACTTTGTAGTCCTCTAATAATATAATAAAATGATCAAATGTATTAAAAATTGTATTCATATTCGTTATCTGTATAATCTGATATTTGAATTTTATTAACGGTGTTTTCCCTGGGAAATTACGTTTTTGAATTTGATATCGATTTTTTTTTCTTTTCAAGAAGTTTGAGTTGATAGAGATTTGGAAAGTGAATGATCCATGTTTCATATTGCGTCTGCTGGTATTCTTTCTTCCACTTTTGCCCAAGCTCTCCAAATAAGTACAGAAGGGAAAAAATCGTAAACCGTAGCAGGTTATGGGGGATATGTTTGTTCGGTGTTGATAGATGTATAATTGTAGATTTTATTCTTCATGTAAATTTCTTGTCTTCTCGTTTGTTAAGAAGTATGTGCCAGTTTGGTATAACACCTGGAATCATTGAAGAACGAACAATGTGACTCTCTGCTTACTGATGCTTAAATAATGTTACCGTTTGCAGAGGTTGACATTGTTCATGCATCAGTGAGAAGAGATTTACATTGTTCATGGTTCAATGATTTTCAGTATTGATTTAAATAAAAAAAACATTCAGTATGATAAAATAAATACCATATTTTAGTTTCTTGATATTCGGATTATTGGATGTGGTTTGTTTCCATTGACTTATCATCCATTTTTTACTTTTTGGGGCCATTTAGAGCTTTCTATATTATGTAAGGTCCCTCACTGTGTTGAAGACTCAGGTTGAAGACCGTACGGTGACCCCTAGATGCGTTGTTTTGGGTCTTTATTACTTGGAGATGGGATGTTGTCTCCTTGACATTTACCCAATTTCCTTACTTTTTCATATTTAAGTTGCATCAAAATTTTCAAAATCGTAGGAACTGACCTTTGACCCCATTAAAGATAAAACAATAACTACAAAATCGTCATTTCGACGGATGCACCATTGTATACTCTTTCCAAACATGTATATTACAGGTTTGTGTTATTCCGTTAACCCAAAATCGAAAAAAAAACGTCTCTTGGGCACCCTCCTATTTGACCCACCATTTCTATTAAAATGCCTGTACCAAGTCAGGACTTTTGTGGTCGACAATTTTTCCATAGTTTTCCACCTGCCTTGTCTTTTTGACTCTTGAGTTTGGCTCTTGAAAATTCTGTTCAAAAATTTTGTTGTTACCCCATACATATGAACATATTTATTAAAAGACAAAAGACATCGATCAACTATCAACTGTTCTGTCTACATGTCTCAAACAGAAATGCGAAAACTGTTGTATTAGAGAGGTAAAAATATTCCTTTTAAAATATTCTGGCATTTCTGTGTATTGACATTGACATTGACATTCTAGTCGTCTGCGATTCTTTGCTGGCGTCAAAATTTGATTGCAGAACCAAATATTATTGAACAAGACATGACTTACCTTAGCCCCAATCAGTTAATATTCTTTTAATTTCCTCTTACAAAATAACTGTGAATCAGTAAACAACTTCTAAATATAGATATATGTCACGGTTTTTACATTTTAATGAAATACAATGCAAAATCAATATTTGTATGACTGCAGTATAAATACATTTGCAGATGTAAGCAGGTCATTAATTTTAAGAGAGTATGAGTGTCAGAAATTCTGTAATTAGAATTAAACCTCTGACCTTTAGTTTTAAAGAGCTTTGCTAACAGAGCAAAAAAAATGAGCAAAAATTTTGAAAATCCATATAAGAATTTTTGAGATATAAGATGTCAAAATTTTGGCGGGAAACAGTTGGCTCTGGAGTTTTCCTTCAATTTCTATTATCTTTTTATATGCCTTAAAATTTATGGAAATATAATTTGAAGTTTATAAAATCTTAAACAATGTCTATTTTATGCATTTTAAAGTGACCTATGACCAAGAAAATAGGATCCCTTATTTAACCTTGTTTGAATGGATAAAACTCAAGGATATCGAATGCTTCTGAAATCTGACACTCATACTCCTTTAATATGTTGTTTTTTTCCTAGCAATAATTGTTTGATTAAAGAGGATATTCGCCCAGACTCCACTGATTCGAATGATTGGCTCCAAGTATTAAAAATATACTTGTACATGCTGCTGATGAGTTGTTATGCCTTTAAACACATGAACTGCATAACAAAATTTACTGCTTATTATGCAAATTGGATATTTTTGCATTTTGAAACCAGTTGGTCGATGCCACTGCTGGTGAACCATAGATTCCCGAGGGTATTCACAAAGCCCAGTAGTCAGATTTGTATGACATTAAAATTTTACCATGCTTTTCATAGCAATTTACTGTTTTTATCAAAATTCTAACCTTTTTACAGTTCCGTGTATTTCACTTGCTGGATGTTCTTGGTACTGGATCTCTCCACCTGCTTCGATATTTTTGATAAAGAGTATATCTTTTTGACTTATTTTGGATTATGGTTTTTTTCAATGATCGTCGATATCCTTACTATTGACAATCCCAAGTTTTAGACTATGTCGACTTCATTTACCCACAAGAACTGAAACTCAATAAAGCACACAATGATTCTAAATACTGCCCATTTTTCCATCTTAATATCATCGTTGACTCCGGTAAAAATAAAACTTAAAACTTAAATTTACGATAAAAGGGATGATTTTAATTTCACTATTACCAATTTTCTTTTTCTTGACGGCGACATTCCTGTAGCACCATTATACGGAGTGTATATATCTCCACTAGTACAATTCGCGCGCGTCTGTTCTACTCTTGACGACTCAAATGAACGTAACCTTACTATCACATCCAAACTTTTACAACCAGGTTACAGATTTCATAAATTGTTTAACACATTTTAAGAAGTTTGATTGAAATTACAAAAACAGGAAAACAGCAAACACCTACAATGGCCAGGAACTACAATCACAAACCACAATCTACAAGCAAACTGTACCAGAAAAACAATAATGAAAACAAGAGACAAACATAAATAACGATAGGAACTCGGGATAGCCGGACTTGGCACCGGCACTAGCAAAAGCCAGTGGTAGGGGTAAACCGGTTTATGGGTACCCAAACCTCCCCTTTCTCTATCCCGTTTCCCTATAGTATCATAAACATGCGAATAAAACCCAATACAGGTAGACTACTAACTCAATGACCACTATCTTGGAACAGAAAAAGCATAAGACAAAACGTAATTTTGAAAGAAAGGTCAAAGAGTGCTCGCCGCTAGCTCGCTCAAGGAATCTAGTCTGCTGGTAAAACACTGTCGCACTACGGAAGAAAAATCAAACTCAAAACTCCCCGAAGGGTTTGGTAAAGAGTCTTCATGTATTTCAGTAGACATCGGCAGTATCAGTGAGAGGCCAGTATATATGTAAAGTCTTCAGATCACTGGAATCCAAAGCAAATTTAACGGATTTGTTCAGAATATCTCGTCGATATCCACTATTATGTAAAGAATGTAAGTTACGTCCCAGTTTTTCTGGATTATTTATCAGTTTTTGACATTTTTTAACGACATTTCCATAAAATCGAGGATGAGAAATGCCCTTTGCTATTAGCTGTTTGCGAGTTACGTCATATCTAGATATCAAATGTTCATATCTTCTGTTGTAAAAGTTTGGATGTGAGAGTAAGGTTACGCTCATTAAAATCATCAAGGGTGGAACAAATAAGTATGAATATCTAAGTATGGAATGACCCCAAACAGTTCAAGGTCCTGCTATCCCGAGGATTGTCTACGTTTGTCTTTTGTCTTTTTATTGTTTTTCTTGTTCAGTTTCCTGGTAGATTGTGGTATGTGAATGTAATTTTCGCTCATTGTAAGTGTTTCCTGCTTTCTTATCCATATTAATTTCCATTTTATTAGGTTTTTATACTGCTGACGAGAGGTTACTTCTAGAAACACGTGTACAGCATAACAAAATTTCCTGTTTACATGCATTATGCAACATGGGAAAAAGAAGGGAAACGGGGAATGTGTCAAAGAAACAACGACCCAAAGGGGAGTAATAACAACTCAAAGCCACCATAAGATCTTCAATGAACGGCGAGGAAACCCCACACCCAACGGCAGGTCGGAGTTGGCCCCTAAATAAAGAGTAATCAAGTTCAGCGAAATAAACATCATCATAGACTCCCATAGACATAAAGTGAACTTACTAGAAAACAGACAAGACACACAAAGGCTTAATAAATTTTCTGACTTAGGACAGGCGCAAACCTGCTGCGGCCGGTTTAAACTAGTTTTATTGGGCACAAACCTTATAAAGCCAATGTGATAAATAAAAAAAAAACAATCGTAACAACAGCAAAATTAAGTTGGCAACAGGACTGAGTCAATTGTGAAAAATGAAACTGAAAGATCTAAATATACGGAAATAAGTATGAAATCACAAGAGACTACTTGCAGTTAACTGACATGCCAGCTCCAGACCCATTACCAACTGACAAATTAAGTTATGTAGCCTCAGTATACAGCTTTCCTGTGAGGAGTTTAGCATAATGATTTCATGTATATATCGGAATACATAACCCGTGTCCATGCAATACTGATTTGAGAAATTTAGAATGTGTTTAGTTAAAATGCAAAGACCCTATCAAAAAAACAATGTTAATACCAAAGAAGGCCATACGTAATGACATTACCGTAAAATAAGGGATGTGAAATGCCAGCCTTGATTAGATGTTTACAGGTTGCATTATTTGTGAACTAATTCTTTATATCGATGATAAAATTTAGTAAATGTTTTAAGTAGTTTATGATAACGAAAACCTTGATGTAATAGTTTTTCAGCTGTTCATTAAAATCGCAAACTTTATTACATACTCGAGCAAATCGAACAAGTTGAGATATGTAAACACCATATGTTGGCGCTAATGAAACATCGCCATCCAGAAATGGATAATTAACTATGGGAAAAGAAAAATCGTCCCTTTTATCATAAAGTTTAGTATCTAATTTACCATTCGTTATATCAAAATTGATGTCTAAGAACGGACAATGATGATTATTAGAATTGGCTTTATTCAAAGTAAGTTCTTTAGGGTAGATGTCCTTATAATACGTATTGATGTCGTCATTATTTAAAGTTAAAATATCATCCAAATATCGGCAAGTGTTGTTAAACTTTTCAATTAAATGCTGTTTAGATGGGTCTTTGCTGATGTTGGTCATAAACTGAGATTCGTAGCAGTAAAAAAAGAGGTCCGCTATAAGTGGTGCAAAATTGGTACCCATAGGAATTCCTATGATGGGTATTTTTGTATTTAGAAGCGTGGTAGACATGAAATTTGAGCTTATGCTCCATTATGTTATGATCAAATAGTTATGTATGGAACGTTTCAAACAGACGGAGAGGCGAATAAAGCTTAAATTATGATATAAGATAAGCTAAGAAGATAAGAATTTTATTAAACTAATCAAGAACCCATAAAAGGCATCATTATACAGCAACATACAGTTTGATTGGACATAAATAACAACAAACAAATGAATATAGACCACTATTGGTCAACTATGTTAAGGGCAGGACAAGAGCCTGGCACATAATGTTTGTGACTTATCATTAACCTATAATTTAGCTATCGTATTTATAGAAGGGTGCCTAAGCGACGATTTTTTTTTCGAATTTGGGTTAACGAAATCACACACACCTGCATTATACATTTTTGGAAAGAGGAGGCCATGGCGCATCGAAATAACAATGTCGTAGAGATGGAATTTGGTCACATTTTATTTAAGATGGGTTATTTCCTAAAATTTAGAATAATATAACGCAAGTAAAAGTCAGCTTCATTTGACCAACAAAACCCCCACGAAATTAAAAAAAATAATGTTAATTTTAAACAGACAGTTCATTTTTTTTTATAATAATTCGTTATTTATTTATATTGTGAATAGTAATTTTGTTAAACCATTGTGTAAAGGAAACCTTTAATTAAATTTGGAAGCCTGATCTCTTCAAAATTAAATAAAACCTCGACAAAATAAATCACATTTTTGTTTTTGGTATGACTTGAGTAAATTTCCATAAAAACACGCACACCTATAAAACTTATTAAAACCAATAAAAACTGGACCAAAACCCTATTATAGTGTTTACACAGATAGCGAAATCTCAATTTAAATGTGAAAACATTAACATATACATGAAAATTCGAAATTTGACCAATATAAAATCTTCAACAGATCCAAATAATTTGATAAGACTTGGTCTACCATGTTATTTTACCTTCATATGGATTAGAGTTGTTGCACCTCGTACGGTTTCTAGATTTATCAAGCGATGTGAATTTCAGATTGACGTAAAATTTTGAGGTTTTTAGTGCTTTTATTTGATGATTTCTGTATAATGGCAGATATGACACCCATGATTTTTGGCACATATGTAGAGCTGATAGTTGTGTTTACGTTTAAATTAAAATATTTCTAAAACTCAGGTAAGGAAATTCGCATTCAACGAAAATGTCTAAAATTCATGACCCTTTTTATTCCAAACTTGAACACCGACAATTTATAAAAATCAATGAATAATAAGTTACATTCCAGCTAGAAAAACAACATTTTAGGTCTTAACTTTCATAAAAAAATCGTATCAGGATATCAGACAGAATCTACTGACTACTACTAATTTCTATAACTTTAAAGATACCATATCTAAAGCTCTGCTATAGGGTACCTCTATAGGAAAAATGAGAAATTACAGAAATCGTCACCACGGAAACCTTCTACGACAATGAAAAATATGAAATTTAATAACTATTCCAGCCTATAAAACAAAAATTAGCCGTGTGTGATTCCGTAAACCAAAACTCGCAAACTAAGCGTCTTTTTGGACATTGGGCATCCTACTATTATAACAATATGCCAAATATTATAGAAAAAATTACTCATTTGGTCTCCCTTGGTTCTTGTTTCAAAGCATTATATAATAAAATTACCAAAATGTATCAGGGTTGGCAAATGTTCATTTAAGAATAACCAATAAAAAATTTGATTCCCTTATTAGATTTTCAAAATTTTTCCAAAAAAGATCTATTTTATTAAAAAGTAAAATTCACCTTTTCTTATATGGACAGCTAAAATTAAAATTATTTATATACATGTGTATAAACTATGTCCTATATTTTTGAAACCAAACACAAACTACTAGCAAATGATGATATTACTTTAATTATAAGCAAAGCAAAGACAGTGCGTAATTGATGAATACCCCATCCCTGTACTAGATAAAATCAATTTCTTTATAAATATGTTTAAAACCCAATTTCTTCAATTTCAATCGAAATAGTGCAATTTCCATAAGGATAGACATATTTCAATAAGGATGCAAACATCATTCTTAAGACTGTCTATGGTAATATAATAAATATACAATTCATAATCCAAAAAGAAGAGCGTTAGAGGTGACCAAATTTAGAAAAATTGCCCCAAAAAAATAAAGATCCCGCTGTGAATTCTAACAAAGCTAGAGAATCACAGTAATCGACAAAGGTTAGAATTTTTTTCACATTTTTAACAAAGACGTATCTTTTTCATTCGAAGAATGTGTTCATCGTCCCTAGTCAGGTGTTCTGAGTCCGTTGAGGGAACTTACATGGACTCGGAAAATCTGATTTTGGAGGACGGAATGCCTTCAGCCCTGATAAAATTCTCGTTCTATTCCAGAGATCACACTTATACTTTAATTTTTGTGTTTCTTATCATTTATATCTATTTAAATTTTTTACCCTAGTGTTTCCTATGTCTATTTATATAACCTGTTTATATTTGAATTCGAAAGAGGTATGGCTACTTTCTCGGAAATTTATTTCATCCAGCAGACAAATTCTGCAAATGCATCAAATCAAACTCTATTTCCAGGTCATCTGTTATATACACTACCATAATGAAATCAATTCAAAATATTCTCATGGTTTTAGATAAAAGATTCAGCCACTGAACTTGCCACTTGAATGCAATTTCACAGTTTTTGACAATTTGTGTAGGTTTTTGTTCGTAAAATAGCACCTACTGAACCAAAATAAAGTAAATGTCATTTGACAGGGCAAATGTTTATACACTTTCAATAGAAAATTGGATTTGGTTCTTAGTGTCTTACATGGATACAAATGGCTATTTACAGCCATATTCGACTGCGAATACGTCAGAAAACACCCAAATGTCGCATAAAAAAATTTTATTCCTAGGAAGTACGCGTACCAGAGACCACTTAAATGATTTTGACAACATTTCAGCATATTTGAAAATTGCACAAAATAGGAAAAAATTCTCAGCTAAATGGCCATAATTCTTTTGCTTATGAATGAATATGCATGAGTTACATACAATTGAGGAAAAAATTTGAGAAACAACATAATAGGATATCTAGAAAGAACATAAAGGAAACAATCAAAAGCATACTGCAGAACATGACTAAACCGAGATTCCATTAACAGGACAGTTGACGTATTGCAAACACGAGGAAAAGAATTTAAAATAAAACCGACAAAATTGCCGAGGATTTTGACTCTGCAAACATTAGAAAATGGGGGTAATAACAACCAAACAAAGCCGAAGTCCATGAGACAAAAAGATAAACCAGGTTGAAACCACCTGCGAAATTTTCGACCGAAATGGTCCTGACTTCGTACAGGCATTTCAAAAGAAATGGTGGGTTAAACCGGTATTATGGCTAGCCAAACCTCCCCTTCCATTACGGGAGTGTCCGGTAGCAACTCGACAGCAATTGCTATCGAAAGGTTGTTGACAATGATCATCCCAGTAATAAGTAAAGAAAGAATCTTGAATCAGAGTTCGGACAGAAACTTCATTTTTTTTCCGCAAGGGACTAATATCTATTAAAGAACCTTTTTAATAATTGCAGGAGACGGAATTTTTTGAAGCCTTGATGAATAAGGCGGTCGCAGAGATAATTATGTCTAATGAGAATGTCTGTATAATTTGTGCTAGCTCTCGCGAAACGAATCAGCTGTGAAACGTACACTCCGTAAGCAGGTGAAGCTGAAATATTACTGTACATGTTAGGGAAATTCATAATTTTGAAATTAAAATCGTCCCTTTTGTGGTAAATTCTAGTAAATTCTAGTACTGAGATGACCATTTTCGTCAAATTCCTGATATAAGTCCAAATAAGATGTAGATCTGGTGGTTTCTGTCGTTTTCTTTATCTCTAGTTCTGGTGGATATATTATTGGATCCATTTTAGTAAAAGACGCATTATTGAACATCATCAATATATCTATAAGTGAGATTGAAGGATCTAGCATCTTTTATTTTATGATCTTTTACGAGTCTCCGAAGAAATTCAGTCTCGTAAGAATATAAAAAACAAGTCTGCGAGAAGAGATGCACAATTAGTGCCCATTAGTTTGCCAACTTACTGTCGATATATAGCACCTCCAAATGTGACAATACATCGGCAAACGAATACCGAAGCAAGAACGAGGAAAGATGGAATTCTAAAATCATAAATCCAAAATCAGGGCAATTCACATCCAACACGAATTGAGACAGTATGACAAAGACAAAACAAATAAACAAAAATGAACAAGAACGCCACACAACTAAAGCACTAGCAGTGTGAACCCCTTTAAAAACTGAGGCATCACCAGGTGCTTCGGAAGGGTAAGCATGATCTGCTCCACGCGTTGCCAGGGAAAAGTCCGGTTTTGTCACAGTCGGTGTTAGTCAGTCCGATAACAAACTCTGGATCTACCCAAAGATATCTGTTCTCATTTGTGAAATAGAAACATTGTAACGGTCTGTCAAATCGTGGTGGCGACCGTTAAACTTCTGTAGTGACAATTGCAACAGTGAATGAACATAATTTGGTGTATTTTGATGTATACGTTTTTGAGACAGTAATTGCGCTCAGTTGACAAAATCGCTGTACAAACTACAGGCACGGCAATAGCGAATGAGTTGTGAAATGTACACGCCATATGCTGGAGATGTGGGAATATTACTACTCAAAAAAGTTTTGTTTTCAGACGCCCAGAGTTTTCAATGTAGAGGTATAGGGCCAGGTATGATGCTGATGATGGTGTATCAGTGGTCTCTTTAATTTCGAGTCATTTTGGGTTATATAAGATGAAGGTGATCCTTAAATTGAGGATTGTTCAATGAAAGAACATTATCTATATAACGGAAACTGAAATTAAAGGATTTAGCTAGCTTATTGTCTTTTTTCTGAACTAGACCTTGTATGAACCTGGCTTCATACGAATAAAGAAACAAATCTGCTAAAAGTCTAAAAGTGGCGCACAATTAGTCCCCAAAGTTATCCCTATTGTCTGCTGGAAAATTTGTCCTCCAAATTCTACGAATGTGTTATCAATCAAGAATTCCAGCATTGCGATGACATCATCCTCTGTATACTTTTTGTGTGAATCAGTGTGATGTTTATCAAAATAGGTCCCATTTTTACCTATCACTAAATATGAATATCTTCTTTCACCCTTTTTACTACAGAAAGAATGATGTATTAAATCCCGGAGTACTGACTTTAGTTTATCGTGTGGAAGAGTCTATGGGAGTCTAGGATGATGTTTATTTCGCTGAACTTGATTACTCTTTATTTAGGGACCGACTCCAACCTGTCGTTGGGTGTGGGGGTTCCTCACCGTTCATTGGAGATCCTATGGTGGCTTTGAGTTGTTATTACTCCCCTTTGGGTCGTTGTCTCTTTGACACATTCCCCGTTTCCCTTCTTTTTTTCTAGTATAGAGAGTGGAAAAATAATAGCATTAATATTCAACAAAATACATGGCACAAAAATTAATTAGAGCACCCTTATTTTTAACCTAAATATGTATATACAAACATTCAAAAAAGTAGACCATATTCAAATTTCGATTCCTTACTTTGCTTAACTGACTGATATGGTTCAATTTTTATAGTCTGGTTCCGTGTCCGCTTACGTTACATATTTGTATATGACGAAGGCATACCGAATATTGCAGTGGGAACCAACCTACAAATTTTACAATATTCAACAGCATACAATACATGGCACAAAAATAAAATCAAGCACCTGTAATTTTTAAACTTAACTATATAAAAAAAAATTCAAAAGAAGTGGTAGTTTTTCAAATTCCGAATCAGAACTATATGCTCAACTGTTCAAAATTAGATTCATGTGACCTTCAATGCAAATCCATTAAGCATATTGTTTTTCTCAACTCCTTTTTGGTTAGAATTTTTTTTTCTTTTATTTCACTTGCATAAATAGATTTGACGGCGAAAAATCAATTCGTTATTGCTTCATTCTAATAACATGTAAATTAAAAGAAATACTTATATATGTATATTTTTAGGCAACTAGCAATTATTTGCATTTAAGTATCCAAAACTCCCTTTTTCCACATCTTGAAAGTTTAATTTGCACTGAAAGACTCAAGTTGTTCTTATCTGCAAAAATGATATTTTGTTATTTTTGCAGTAAATGTTTTAGGTCAAATCCATGTACATGTTCAACAGCTTTATTAAACAAATCTAACTGCCTCTAATTAGCAAATACAAGAAAATAAAATACATTACACACAAAAGAGGCAAAATAACTGCTCAATCGACAGATAAAACAATACAAATACACGGTATACAAGGTTTATATAAGGATTATGACGTCCAGCGTTTTGTTTGAAACTTCATATATTCTAGCAAAAAAATGCAACATCCGGGTACAAACTTGTGACAAACTTCACGTTTGTATCATTCCACATTTAAAAAAAAACTTAATGAAATTGTGAAGGACATATGGACGGTTTGACAAATCAGGGTAAAACAATATCCCTCTTTTCATTCTTGCAACATTGTTCATCTTTGAGGACAGTCATTATAATGTTGGAACATTCATCCACATATATGGTCGCATTCAAAGCTAAGAATTTGTTGTTAATGTGTATTCTTTGTTCTCTCATATCCCAACATAGGTCCATTGAGTGGCGACTTCAAGAAAACCCTTAAACATTTCACATATTGGCAAAAGTTGTCTTCGTCACCATCATTCTGTTCTATTTCAATGTCATTGTTGGCTGTAATATAATCTACAACATCCGGTAGAGATGAAAATTCTCGACCAGCAAATCTCAAATGAGCATTATAATCAGCTTCTTCAAGAGCTTGTTTTGGATTCCCCTGCATAAAAGTTTAAAAAAATATTAATAAAATATGCATCGCACTATATTGTACAAATGATGATTGAAAATAGTCACATCAAAATGAAATTTGGTTGACGATGTGAAAAGGGATCTACTTTCTTTATTGCTTGTTTCCTTTGAATTTGCAATTATGTTCACAAATTGATCAATTCAACAAAACTAATCATACTTTTATATATTGGTGTCAATGTCTACTTCCAAGTGCTGATAATGTAATCAGCCATTCGTCAATCCCAAATGTTTTGATTTTATCTGCACTGAAGAGACATAAGTTGTCGAAATGCGCATATGCAGAATCTAAATTCACGGTAACTTCGGTATTTTGTTATTTATTACCACTGGGCCGATGCCACTGCTGGTGGACTGTAAGTCCCCGAGGGTATTCACCAACCCAGTAGCCAGTACTTCGGTGCTGGCCCGAAAACCGATTTTATTTGAAAACATGCAATATCAAAATTTTAGAAAATTTTAATAAACCTAAGGAGTATCTCCCTCTTGCATAGCTCTGTCCTTAGCTGATTTGGGCTTTCTTTTTAGATCCTATTGGTAATTTGTTCTCTATCAGTTTTGTCATATTTCGGTTTATGGATTCCCAAATGTTTTGATTTTATCTGCACTGAAGAGACATAAGTTGTCGAAATGCGCATATGCAGAATCTAAATTCACGGTAACTTCGGTATTTTGTTATTTTTTAATCCATTTAGAAATATTTGGGGGGGGGGGATACTAAAGGATGAGGAACCTTTGATACTTGTAAATACCTTTATCTTAAAGTGGTGACAATGATCTTCATGTAGTACTGAAAGAGCAAAATCCCCGTCACCTCCATCCGTCCCACTAATTCTGAAATAATAAAAATAATATATACGAAGCAACTATAAAATCGTTAATGATTGCATGAAACTTACAATAAATAAATTTTAGAACTACGGAGTATATTCTTCGTGCATAACCCTGTCCGTTACTGATTTTGGCTTTAATTAAGATCTTTTTGTAATTTGTTCTCTATCGGCTTTCAAAATTTTGGGTCCTTGGTCTTTCAAATGCATTGATTTGATCTGCACTGAAGAGATACACAGATACTTAGTTTACAGTAACTTCGGTATTTTTTTATCAATCATTAGTTTTCCTCTCATGTGGATACATGCGTAGCATAACTGTCTTGATTTTATAGGGTGAATAAATTTTCAAATGAATACAGAAGCAACAACCAAATATCATAAATCTAGAATACATGGCAATATAAGGATCACATTCATACAGAAAACATATATGATGAAGACGAAAAAAACAGAATATAATACAAACGCAGCAAAAAAAATGAAGCATAAACAGTGTGACCCTTAAAAACAAGGAGTCTCAGGTGCTCGGAAGGGTAAGCATGATGTGCTTCACATGTGACACCCGTCACACAGCAAGTAAAATATATTATGTTGAAAAATCTGTGTGGTAGCTGATGGGTTAATGCCATTTAATTAAACGCAGTTCGGGTGTGTGTGCTCTACTCGATTTTAAAAGAAAATTGTTACGAAAAAGTTTTTTCCTTTAAGTGACAAAAATGACGCAAACAGTAGATCAGAACACAGATACCTTCCTAAACAATGAACTTGTTTAGACATATTTACCTTATGAGATAGGTTTTGTCTTTACAGTCTTTATCCAATAATGCATCTTCGGCTTCACTTCTTGTCGTGTCACCGACAAACCAGCTGTAGCGTTAAAATGTGATATTATAATGTGCTACTGAGGAATCAAACTATAGATAGACGAGGAAATGGAAAAATTCCAAGGTAAAAAGCAATTCAATTTATTTGATAGGAATGGGAAACTCAACTTTGATCGTTCAAAGATTGATTATGTATTGACATCAATGCTAACAAAAGGCTTTTTAAAGGATTCCTCTTGTTTTGGGATTTCTGTCAGGTTTGCGGAATCCCCTAAATTTATCCATTTAAAAGCATTATATTTATTTTGTCCATGGACCCCATTAGTTTTTCCATAATTTCATTTTACAAATCTTTATGATCATTGAGTAAAAGTTCCATTCAATTCTATATTTTTTCGCATTCATTCATGGTCAAAACTTTGCTAATTATTCAGAGGAGTTAAGTTTTCCACCAAATTTTTAATCTCTTATGTCTGAAAAATTAGATCATCACCTTATCAATTTTTTCACTTACATTACTTCTTATTTAAATTTCTCGCAAAAGAATCACATTTATTTGAAATCCTTTTTATTTTCAAATTGAGTAGCGAAACCCCTGAAGTAAAAAAAAACACTGTCAAACAGCATAAAACACTAACGAAATCCCGAATAACAGTTTGAATTACTTAGTACGTTTTATATGATGATTCACCTAATTGCTTTTCTTTTGGTATAGGTTTTGGGATAATTTACCATATTCGTTTCCGTTTAGGATTAAGTGGACTAAATGACCATTTGTTCAAGTATAATTTAATACCAAGTCGAAACTGTAATTGCTGTAACCTTGTTGCACCCAAATTCGTTCTTCACTTTCTGTACTATAATTTGTTTAGGAGGGATCTATTTAATAATGTAGAAAAATTACTGTGTCCGAATGTTAATTTTGATATATTTGTTCGTTATTGTACCGATTATGTCACCAAAATACTGCTATATGGGAGTAAAGATTTATCTTTACTATGAATATAATTTTTTGATAAATTCAAACGGTTCTAGCGTTCTGGCTTATCCAGATCTGCCAAATTTCTAAAATGACGAAAACAACAATCTTGATATTGTATGGATGTCTATATGTCTTGTATTGTATGTATGTCTTGTATGTATTTTGTCTTGTATGTATGTATCATGTTTTATATTGTTTATATGCCTTATTACTTCTGTTGAAGAGAACTACTGGTGGACTTCGGAGTGTAAATAATCTTCTATAAATAAATAACGCATTACATTACATTAAAAAAGATTACATATTAAACTTATTAATAACACACACCTTGATTTTGATGTTTTACTTCTGTCTCTGGCCTTCAGTGACCGTTTAACTAAGTCGTGCAACTAAAAAAAATCAAAGTATTCAAATACCGTCATATGACTTCGTGGAGTTGCATTGGTAAAATTATTGTAAGAAAAACATTTTACAATACATCGACAATCAAATACCAAAGCAAAAAGTGGAAAACGGCAATTTTTAAAATCAAAAATCCAAAAAACATCGTAATTCATACTTATCAGAAATTGAGACAGTCTTACAAATACAAAACAAATGACAAATGGACAAGAACCCAACAAAGCTAATGCTCTAGCAGTGTGAATCACTAAGAAACTTGACGCATCATCAGGTGCTCCGCTAGGATAAGTTTGATTTTTTTTTCCCATGGCACCGCTCACTGCCAAAGAAAAGTCTGGTTTTGTCATAGTTGATGTTTGTCAATTCGGTAATAAACTCTGGGTCTACTGAAAGACGACGAGAATGGCCTGCTATGGTGAGCCCTTAAGTCTAATCCTTACCTTAAATGTAATCCGATTACACTTAAGGTGAAGGGCAACCCTTTAATGTAATCCCGGTTACATTTATGCCTTAATTGTAACCGATTACAATTAAAGAAGATAGTGTACATATGCCTGCAGTACCTACCGTAATTGTAATCCCTCGAAATTAGTTTACAATTTGCAGCGCATATAAGATAAGAAAACATGTTCCGCCATAGCATGATTATGAGTCATATTTGTTTTAAAAAGCCATCGCTACAATGGAAAGAAAAAAGGGCGGAGAAAAAGTGCTCAGAATTGTTTCAAAATATTATCCAAAAGAAATGTAAAAATCGTTCTAAAGCTTTCAATTCCCTAAAACGGAGAAGTAGACGGAATTGTATGAAAATGATAGAAATTATGACTTTTAAAAATATTTTTAACCAGACTCAAGTTAGCGACCAATTTTGGAGTTTATCTAAAAACCAAAAATGAAAGGCTTACCGAAAAGAACCATAATGCATATTATTTCTATTGACCAAATTCTTACGACCAATTTTTGTTTTTTTATTCTAGAAATACCATTATTGCCAGCGTTTCCATGGGGATAAATCAAGTAGCTAGCTAAGAATCGATAGAAAATGTACAGACAGGATGCTAAAGATTTGTAGACACTATTCTGAGCGTCAAAATTTTCCTAATGACAACCGTTGTAATGGAATCGAAAAATGAGGGACGGAAGGATCTTTTTCGGGACTCCTTGATTAGTTGTTTTATTCAATGGGCTGAGTCGGGATTAACCCGTAACAATACCCATGATAAACGGAATAGGAATCTTCAGTTTTCGGGATCAAGATTAATTCATTTATTTACTGGGAAAATCGGGATTTTGTCATTATTTTCACGTGAATCCGAGATCCTAGCCCCTCTAAAAAAACATTTACAGGAAAGGTGACCAGGATGGGTTGTCTTATGTCAGCTCGAATCACAAAATCACTATCTGCATGCGACTCCCTCAGACTTACTCCTTCATTCTAAGAACAATCAGACAGCAACAAAATAAATACTTTTATTTATCTGGTCAGACTTTCTTATCGATACTAATATTTGTACGGAAATACCTGATGCTTCCTTGCCAAATCCTGTAGAGAGTTTCGTGTATGATGCTACTGTTGTTCAATATCGAGGATGATGCAACATCTTTACAAAACTTTTTAAACGCAGTTTTGTCAGAGACATAAATTCCAGAGATTCGAAGCTACGAGAAGTATCGTGTCTACCCCCGACGCTATCAATATTGGCACAAAATTCAAATCGTATAAGACTATAATTCAAATATCTCACTATTTCCACGTATCGTCAATGAATTTAAAATATTTGTATATCTCAGAAACTTGCCAAAACGGATCACAAACCGGATTTCATTGATGCAAATTTACAACAAGTGTGGACCCAAATAGGTGTCTCGCCCGCCGGCACATGGATCGGTGGGAAATTTTTAGACAAATTGCAAAGGAAATGAGGAAATATACTACAAAAAATAACCTAAATTACACCAATTTCAGTTATTAAGAAATGCATTTGATCAGAGAAACTTAAAGTGTTTGATCATCAGACTGTGAAATTGAGGTCAATTGCAAAAGTCTTATACCAGACTGACATAAACTACCCAAACCAAGTGACAGACAAAATATTATTGATCTACCACTAATAAATGTCGAGAAATGGATCTAAACTTAAGAAAAATTAACATGGTCACTAAACCTACATTTAACACCTCAAGGACAGAAATCACACGCCAGACTGATATGTACTACTGAAGACCAACCTTCATACCTAATATTATTGACCAAGCACTTGTATTAATTGGGAAATTGATCAAACAAGAGAAGGTTCACCTGGTCACTAGACCGTGAACTTGAAGTCAAGTACTAATGTCATATGCCAAACTGTTGTTAAGAAAGTGATCTAATTAGAAAAACTTAACATGGTCAGTAGACTCTGAAAGTGAGGTCAAGGGCAAAAGTAGCATATCAGATTGCCATGTACTACACACGACCGAGCTACATACCAAATATCATTGACCTACCTCTAACTGTAAATAATGTTCGTGAGAAATATAACCTGGTCACTAGACCATGAAATCGAGGTCAAGGACAAAAGTCATATAACAGACTCACATGAACTACCCAAGACCAACCTACATACCATATATCATTGACCTACATCCTGTAGTTATTGAGGAATGGATGTAATCTGAAAAAAACTTAACCTGGTCACTAGACCGTGAAATTTAAGTCAATTTCACATAATTTTGTGTCCATCAGGTATCACTTATTAAGTACTGCCACTGTACCAAATAAGATGTTCCTACATAAAAGGTTTTTCAATCTATCCTGTATTTAGTAATTCGGAGGGATTACAATTACGGTAGGTACTGTAGGCATATGTACACTATCTCCCTTTATGGTAATCGGTTACAATTAAGGGGTCCTGCAACCGTAAATGTAACCGGGATTATATTAAAGGGTGGTCCTTTACCTTAAGTATAATCGGATTACATTTAAGGTACGCATTACACTTGAGGGCTCAACACTGCTATATTACTATACTAGTATATAATCATGTAAACAGTGATTACAAAAATGTGCACTGCTTTGGAATACATATCTTATTAATTCTCAGGTAAATAATGTATCCTGCCAGGCATATTTAACGAACTGGTCATGACTTTTCGATTGTGCATAAGTAAATTCCATTGAGAATAAAACTATTGAAGATTAACAAATTGGCTTTTTCTCTCACCTTATGTATTAAGATGCACCTGTTGTTCTGTAGTCGTATAGGTCCAAACAATTCAATAAGTCTCATTAGATCTGCTAGGTTCACACCAGCTGTTTTATCTTATCCAAAACAAAAATGAAAATAAGAACATAGTTAATATGGAGGTACTTTTATTCGTGGACATCAATTTTCGATGTTTTCATAAAATTCACTATTTCGTGGGAACTTAAATTCGTGGTTTCAATTTTCTGCATTTAAACTTTATAGAAAAATTGCATTTCGTTCGGAACTTAATTTCGTGGTTTTGACGAACCACGAAATCCACGAAAATTGGAAACCCACGAACAATAGTACTTTCACAGTAATAGTAACGGCAAATTAATAAATTCGTTGAAAAGAAGCCTTATTTTGGTTAGTCTCTGATAAAAAAATTAAATTAATTTCGTCATTTTCTACATGATCACCGAGATGTTGCTTACTTTTTGTATTTAACCGTGTTGATTTGTTTTTCAATCTTCTGTTTGTTTTTCCATCTGTATATTTAGATCTTAAGAACGGATGTATTCGAATACTGTCAATACTAAGAACTGAAGTTTAATGTGTTAGATTTACCTGCATCATGATGTATAAACAGAGTTGTCCAACATTCTTGTTTCATTTTCGAATTGAAACGAAATAGAACAAGTACCTGAAATATCACTTACTACTTCAAATAGAAACGTAACTCATAATAGTTTCACATTACCTTTAGGGTCTATTTTTAATAATCGTTTCAGTAAATTGATTGTACAGTGGCTATGAAGACCTTCTTCCTGCTGAAATTCGTTCTTTAAACTCAGTAGAAATTTCTCAAAGAACTGAAATATAATTAGCAGCTTACAAAATCTGTAGTAACTTGCTTTTTTGATATATTGTAGTCCTTTGCCCTTATATTCCAAAAATGAAATAAAAATGATCCTCGATCATCTTTTCTGGAATAAGGCTGTGAAAAAAACATATCCCTTCATTGTTAATTTGAAAAAAACAGAACGCATACCTTTTATATAAAATAACTGGCAAACAGATTTTTGGGTGTTTAAGAGAGTTGCATTCAAACTGTCAGTTGATCTATACAAAAATCATTAGGTTTTCGTATAAAAATAGCCTATATAGTTTTAAAAAATGAGTATAAACAAGTCTCAAGACACAGTTAATATTATAAATGACCACTCTACGTCTGTCGCGGAGAAACTTGTTGCAGAAGAAGTTTCTTCTGGGGATTTTACTTTGCTTGAAAATTATGAAGGCAATTCATTAAACTAGATTTGAAATTGCAAGTAATAGCTGATATCAAACCAATTCGATGATTCATTCTAATACGCAGTGGCAGTGTCAAAATCTACCTAGAAGTCAATTTTCATTGAAATCGGAGAAAGTTAAAGTTATGACATAAGTTGGCATCCATTTTGGAAATGGCGGCCGTTTAATTTTTTTTCTTGATGCAATCCAATAGTTTTACGGTGATCCAACTGTATTTGCTAAATATAAAAGAAGAATGTTTGAGATTTAATCATTTTCATTGAAATTGAACAAAAGTAAAGATTTAAAGAGTTTTGGCAGCCATATTGGAAATGCCGACAATTTTGGATTTTTTTTTTTTTTTTTTATCTTTTAAATACACATCTCCATAAGGTGATTCAACTTTGTGCCAAATATGAATGAATTCTGCCCAGGTAATGTAGCCGGACAAAAAACAATGGGAGAAAGACAGTAAGAAACAACAACAAACAGACAAAACACAATATGTCGTCCCGACTACGTCTGGGACAACATTATAATGATGTAATGTTTGAATTAAACTTTTTTCCATCGCTGATATTTACAAATATTTTTCAAATATCAAAGATAGAACTGGTCGGTTCAATAAAATAGAAGCTAATATACAAACGAATACCGATGCAAAAACGGCAAAGGGAAAATTTTTAAAAAATCCAAAAACATGGCAATTCATACATAAGACAATATCAGGCAACCATACCAAGGCAAATCACATCTCTTGTTTTATTAAGCCAAGTTTTCTTGCAATTGACTCGATGAGTACCATGTGGTTGTTTATATGTTGTGATTTTCTATACGTTTGTGAGTCTTTTACCGGGCAAAGGATGACAGCAGTTGTAAGAACACTTTGCCAATTAATTTTAACTTTGTTGACTTCCCAACACCAATGAACAAAAGAGAAGATACATGGATGTAACGTTGCTCTACATTTAGCAATGAATTCGTCTTGTACTTACTGTGAGGTATGAGCATAGCGCATTGTTAAAAGCCTCATGTTGACTTCAAGATGAAAAACAACAATAAAAGCGTTTTTCCATGGCTCGGTTTAATCATGTTTTTGTAGAGGCTTTGTCTCATGTGCATTTACTCCATAACCTTTCATTGTAAAAAAAGAATGAACCCCTACAAGAGGGTATCGTAAGGTGCTCCAGAAGGGTAAGCACGATCTGCTCCACGCGTGTCGCCCGTCTCATTGTCCATGAAAAGTTCGGATTTGTCATACTCGGTGTTCTTCAGCTTAGTTCTTAACTCTGGATTAAATCAAAGTGCAGATATAATTACATCCCAGTTAGCATACCAGTTAGCATACCTTAAAAGTGTAGAAAGCTGTTGCTTTCCAGAAACATTTAAATATGCGTAGGTCCCCCTATAAACAAGAAAGACGTTCCCTCAAATAATCGACGAATTTTGTTTAATGATCAATTTCAAATTTCTTTTTTGGAAGATACATCTGTTCCCAGCTTTATGTGTTATATATAGTGACAAATTACTCTGTTTAGCTTTATGGTAATTTCTGACAGAATGCATGCTCTAACAAAACTAGTAGATGAATGGTTAAACATCTTGATAATGGTGAAATTGTTGGTACAGTGTTTATAGATTTTAGTAAAGGATGGGTTGCATTAAGGCCTTAAATCGGCCCACTGATTTGTTAAAATATAAATTCAGTAAGAGCATAATCTATTTGATACCTTTCAACACCGGAACATTTGTAGTTTTTAACCATATGTGTATTTTTTCAAAACATTGCATCATTCCACTGAAATTAGCTCATTATCTCCCTCATGCAAAGCTCTGTCCTTAGCTGATTTTGGCTTTACATTTAGATCATATTGGTTATTTGTTCTCCATCAGTTTTTGAACATCTTTGAGTTAATGGTCTTCCAAAATTTTAGATTTTATCTGCACTGAAGAGACATAAGTTGTCGAAATGCGCATATGCAGAAAATAAATTCACAGTAACTTCGGTATTTAGTTATTTCTAATAGCCCTCTTGATGGCAATTAACATTCAGCATATGAAAAAATAGTCAACATTGGGTATATTCAAACTGCATTTTGACCCTGCCTGGCATTCGGAACCAAGCTAATAATTTTACAAGAGATTACTTATTAAAAAAGAACTAAGCATGCAAAAAGCCATGCTAGTTCCGCGTGCAAGTCATATAAAAAATGAAAAAAATTGTATTTTTTAAGTGAAAATTCAGTGTATTTATGATATTCTGTTTTGTTATCTGTCTTATTTATCAAAGCTTTCTTGATTCATATATGCAAATTATAGCTTTTACACATCAAAAGGGTTTTGCTATTATCTAATACCTTGCTTCAGCTTTTTTCTGACCTTGCAATTTGCCAAATAAGGTGAACAAGATCTGGTTTGATAAGTAGACCATATTTATTTTGTTAAATATTTTACGAAAGTCTACCTTGTTTGTTTTTTCCCGATATAAAAGTGTGTTTTATGTATTTGAAACAATATATATGAGCCGTGGAATAGAATAATCAATTGCCCTACAGCATCATCTGTACATATGTAAAAAAATATTCCGAAAAAATTTGGCCATCTATTGCCCAATGTCTATTTTTTTTATATTTTACGAAAGGATATGGAGTAAATGAACATGAGACCATAACACATATGTAGACCATATTTATTTTACGAAAGTCTACCTTGTTTGTTTTTTCCCGATATAGATGTAGACCATATTTATTTTACGAAAGTCTACCTTGTTTGTTTTTTCCCGATATAAAAGTGTGTTTTATGTATTTGAAACAATATATATGAGCCGTGGAATAGAATAATCATATAAAGTGCATTCACGTGCCATCATTATTCTATATATTCTATGTATTTTCAAGCTTGTTGATTTCCAATGTTACCTTTATATATAATATTTTCGATTTTATAACTGTCTTTATGGCAGAATTTGTCTTCTTAGAAAAGGTTCCCCTCTGAATTTGTTACAGGAGCCCCTATAACTTTCAAATAGGAGTGACACTTGGACAGAAATGATGTGTAATACATGTTTTTATCCTGCAGTGGTGGTATTTACTAGACAAATACAACCCTACGAATATTTTTTTTCGTATTCTTAGGGTAGACTGGTAACCGGTCCGCGACTTTGAACGAAGAAAAGACAGGCGACTGGTTTGAAAAGCCCGAATACCTTGACGTCACAGTGTAAATTCTCTTATGACGTCAGGAATTATACCAAAATGGCCGAAGTTGTTTACTCTCTTCCTGGTCCCGCGTCACAAAGAAAATGCATTTTTAAATAGGGTTTAAATGATTGCAGGATAAAAACAATATACGTACATTGTCGGAAATATAAAATTTATTTGTACTCGCTGCGAAACAGGCNTAGCTATTTGCCCTACAGCATCATCTGTGCATATGTAAAAAAATATTCCGAAGAAATTTGGTCATCTATTGCCCAATATCTATGTATTTTCAAGCTTGTTGATTTCCAATGTTACCTTTATATATAATATTTTCGATTTTACAACTGTCTTTATGGCAGAATTTGTCTTCTTAGAAAAAGGTTCCCTTCTGAATTTGTTACAGGAGCCCCTATAACTTTCAAATAGGGGTGACACTTGGACAGAAATGATGCCGTGTAATATATGTTTTTAACAATCGCCTGCCTCAGTTAAAATATAACACATACATGCATCTTTAGTTTTATATGTTTCATTGGTATAATTCATAGTAAAACCTCTGAATGTTAACAAAAATATTCTTTAATTACACCAAATAAAGCGCAAATTATTCACATTCAACAATACATGTCTCAGTGTTTGAAATCGAGGCAAAACTTTCGAAAATAAAAAAAAAATATCTGAAAAGTAAAACTGATACTTATACTAATCAAGCGTTTAAAGTTGACAATTTTTTTTTATTTAAATCCACTAACGTGATTTTTACTTTAAAATACAGAAATATATGTAGAAGTATATGTAAATATGTCGGAAGAGCACAAATTAATAGTAATATCCAGAAATTATCAGAAAATCTGATGGTATGGTACTCCATTTACCTTGAAAAATGAAGTTTGTTTTGGGTCGTTTTAACCTGGATATGGGATGTTGTCTCCTTGACATTTACCCCATTTCCTTTCTTTTTCATATTTTTGTGTATATTTTTCTCACAAAAGGGTTATCTGTATTCAACTGTATTATTTCCTTTCAAATAAGAAATTGATTGACAAAAGAATTATATCATGGATAGAATAGTAATATCAAAATGGGGCTCATTGTTGTTTTGGCAATGTGCCAATCTTTATTCTTTTCTTACTCTATTTCTTCTTTTGACATGAGTGCTAGTAAAATAACGTGATCACGTGACTTGCGCATGCGCGTTTTGATATTTTATTGTATAATCTTAAACTACATATATTGTAGGTTACATTAAAACATATTATATCAAAATTCTAGGTGGGCCGGAAAACGGCCTTATTGCAACCCATCCTTTATTAGTCGTTGTCATCATGTCATGTAATGTTGCTCAAGAAACTGAAACTCTATAACTTTGGGGAAAATGCATTAAAGTATTTACATTTGTAGTAATACTTAATTCCTTAATTTTAGTCAGACACAACAAGAAATTCATAAATCGAACGTGACAAATAATATTATCTGAAATATTTATTCTGTGTAACTTCAAACACTATCATCAACATATATTGATCTTACAACTACTCAGCATCAAACTGACGGAAAGAAGACTTTCTTTGAAATTACGGTCTCTATTTTCATTATGTCTTTATGCTAACATCTATTGAAGGAGTAAGAAACATGTAGAAAAGTACTAACCTTTTTGTGACACTTATTATTGCTGTCGGGACCTTCACAAGGAACGCCATTCCAAAATATTTTTGAAGCTTCACATGGAAACGATTCCATCAAAAATCTACATGTATCACCTTGAAACAATTGATGTTATTAAATGATGTACATGTAATGTGAATAGACACTGGAACTTTGTAAATTTAAAAGTTTATTTCAAGGAAATACAATACAATGTCAATGGAAGATCGAGGTTAACTGAAGACCCAAACAGAATTGTCTTATTTTAAGATAGTTCGTAGTCTTAACTCATATGTTCAAAATATTTATAATTTTTTTTATCAAACTAGACCAAAAATAGCTGTTTTACAGCAACATTTACAAAGAATCCTAAGAACACACTTATCCTTCAGCTTTTGTATAAAATAATGGTGAGATCTAAGAGAGGCACATTTAAGGGAGTAGGAGTGTGATAAAATCTGTGAAACTTTGCTAACGGAACAATATAAGCAAAAACAAACAAACAAAAAAATCCATGTAAAAATGTTTTGAATTTGATATAATTCTATTATTTTTTTTAATTTTTTGTGGGAAACGTTTCTCTCTAGAGTTTTCCTTTTTGCCATTAGCTGTTTATATGCCTAGAAATATACAAAACTATAACTGGAAGTTGATAAAATTGTATATTTTCTATGTTATGCATTTTAAAGTAACATATGGCCAAGAAAATATGATCCTTGTGCAAACATGTTTACTAGACTATATTTTTCTTCGCTTTGGCAACAATCATTGGAATTCCATTTCTTATCGTTGTTCACGTTTGTCTTTTGTCTTTCTTGTGTGTTTTCCTTGTGCACTTCCTGGTTGGGTTGGATTGTGGACTTAGATTGTTATTTGTGGTCAGTACAGTTATTTACTGTTATCTTTTTCATTTAGTTGCACCAGTTTGAATTGGTAAAATCGAAAGATATCGAATTCTACAAGTTAACTAAAGCTCAGACTTCTTTAAGCTACAATTTGATCTGTAAAATTTTTAAGTCACCTTGTGATAAAGAGAAATATATTTAAGAAATAGATTATTGCAAGCGGGCTTTATGCGAATTAGAACATGGGCAGACCTTATATTTGTCGATATTCAAATAAAATGAAGACAAATATAAGGTCTGACAATGTTCTAAAACGCATAGAGCCCAATTGCAATAATCTATTTCGATTCTAATATATTTGACAAAAGTTTTGAACATTCGAAGCGGTCTTAGAGAACAATATTGGGTTTTACACTAAATTGAAATATGTCGGGAAACTTCATACAAACACACATAAATGAGCAAAGATAAATCTATATTCGTTGGTTATTAATACAAGGGACTCATAAGCTTATGAATTAATACAAATAATCTGTTATAAAATACGGATATTTTAAAATCGAAGCGGGTATAAGTGTAAGTGTGAGCTAGTTGTATTTCTGATTTATATGACTGCTGTTAGTTGTTATTTTTGAAGCCAAAAAAGAAAAGAAAAGGAATAAAACTCATATTTTTAATTTTATTAACGTTAGAAAATATATTTAAATCGTAGAGCATGATATGCAACATAGATAAGATTTCATAGCAACACATTCGTTGCCAGGTTACGGTGTCAATTTCAGTTCCAAGTCTTAAATTTAGTAACTGTTGTAAATTTCGATTATTGTCATTAGTTGATGTGGATTTTTGAGTGATTCATTATTTAAAACTTTATTTACACAAAATAAAATGATTATTGAGTAAATAAAATGTGAAATTGCGAACATCCTTTTGTAAAAAATATACGCATGTGCTAAAAAATATTGTGGGAATTAGAACATAGCTTTGTTTCCAAAGCGAAAGAAGAGAGCCTTAAACGTCATGAAGTTGGTCACACGGAGCGGACATGTTTATGACGGATATATACGTAGGGTGGACAAACAACTACTGGTGAATCTGAATACCTGAACTCAGATATGGTCTATTGTGACATCATAATGAAAACATTATTGCCTGGAAATCAAGCAAATTCCGTATTTGATTCGCGATTCACTGTTTGCTGAAATGCAAAAGGTTGGAAATCGTGCCTCGCAATGTGCTAGTTTTTCATGTTCGTGTTTAGTGCTTATAATAAGTTGACCGTGTTGTAATTATTAAGGCTCAAAAAGGAAGTTTGTGGAGACTTATTGTTTTTACTCTGTTTCTTATTATTCTTCTTTTCGCATCTGACTTTGTCCGGGCCATATCTCGGAGACCGCTCATGCGATCTTGATGAAACATGGCAGTAATATGGATACCAAGGACTAGTTGTGCAGGACCGATTATATATTAATATCCAAAATGGCAAAAAAGGCGGAAAATGACAAAATTTTGAGACAATTTTTCCAGGCAAATCTCCGAGACCACTCATCAGATTTGAATGNGACTTAGCAGTCACGTCACTTCCGGTCTACGTCACTTCCGGTGACGTCACTTCCGGCTCCACCACGCTCCACCACGTCAAATACGACTTTGTTCGTACCCATATACTACTGAGGTCTATGGATTCTGAAAATGGCATCGTTGCCATGGAAACGGCAAAAAGGCGGGAAATTGACAAAAAACTGTCCGCGGCAAATCTCGGTGACCACCCATCAGATCTGAATGAAACTTAATAGGACCTTAAATATCAATGTCTAGTTGTGCAAAAAGGTCTGTGGATTTTCAAAATGGCACCGCTGCCTTGGAAACAGAAAAAATGCGGGAAAATTAAAAGTGCTCAGAATTGCATTGAAACTAACAGAAAGTTAAAAGTGTTTCGAACTAAACAAAACTTTACATAAAGGTTGTATAGCATATTGGGCGTTGGTTTCTAGTCTCAAGAATATCAAAACAGCGGCCATTGTCATGACAACTGGGGAAAAGGCTTGAAAACTCAAAGTACTAAGAAATAAAAGAAGTTGAAGGGGGTCGGCATTTTAAACTGATCTCTTGTTCTGAAGTCTGATATGGGAGTTCGTTTGGGAGACTTAGGGACCGACCATTTAACCTGATGGGGGGGGGGCTATGTTTTTTTCTAAAAAAATATTTTGGAGCCGATTTTACGTGAAAAAATATTTTGGCTGAAAAAATGAGGAAAAAAAATTTCTGAAGGAGACTTTCTGCCCCAAAAATAATGTTCATTTTGAAAAAAAATATTTTGTTGATACACGTGAAAATGATTTTTTAAAAATGCCTGTCCAGAAAAAAAACCCTACCCCCCTTTTCAGGTTAAGTGGTCGGTCCCTTATGTATCCGCATCCTGATACAATTATAAATGTTTGCATTAGCTTTATATAAATAACTAAAGATGTATAACCACTTGAACTTGCCACTTTGAACAGAAATAAAATATAAATTGTATATACCTTAAGTAAGCGTTTGTTAAAAATGATAACACGTATCAAGTTATGATAGTTTCTTACATTTTTTCGTTGGTGACATTTGACGTCCACTAGACATATAACTGTAACTACTTAATTCACTTGATGTGAAAGTAGACGATTCCTGTCGGACAAAATGCCCAGTATCGTTTGTTACATTTCCAGTAATTGGTTGTCCATTATTGGACAGTCTCTTGTTCGCCTGATCTGAATTTTGCTCTTTGTATTCATTATGTACATTTGGTAGTAATCGTTGATCATCTTCACTTTCTTGGTGCTCACATGGAGGAGACCGCCGACAGAGGAAAATGACACAACGGGTATCCGTCGCGTTTGCTGGCATTCCGGCAGGATTAGTATCTTGTACGCATGGCTGGCCACTTGCTGCACAGGGATAATGTTCCTTCATAGGTATCTTTGGACTTCCGTCTGCTCATATCACAATATAACGATATATATTTTTTAATCTGCAATTCAAATTAATAAATCTAATTATTTACGTTCTGGCTTGATTTTATTTTCCAATTCACATATTGATCAATTAATAAATCGAATTATTCACGTTTGGACTGGATTTGTACACCGGTTTGAGAGACGCACTGTGACATGTTTTTAAAATAGCTTGCTCCCTTGATCACTGAAAATTAAAAATTCCTTATTTCGTAAGGGGTGGACAGGTAAATGGGAGTAGAAGAGATGACAATTGCAGAATGCGAGGTTTAAAATCAGGATCAAAGTAGATATATTTAACATAGGAATATGCGAAAACACTCAATTTGACCAATTGTCTTCTTAAATGGATATCCTCGAACCAATACCAGTTTTTTTATAAGAATTTCCTGGTCAAACAAACTATCTGTCGATGCTAATGATAACATCTGAATTACTCCATCTCAGTAATTCATTTTTCAATTACATACTTCAAGACGTTTTTTGTAACTTTTTTGCAATTTAAAGTATGTGCTAGTGATTTTTGTATGTATAAATTTGAATTATTTGGTGTAGACAATAATTTTCGACATATTTTTGCAATTTCGGTTAATATCTTGAAAACATGAGCGACAAAGTTTTGTCAATATCCTGAAATTCTTTTATCGAACAATCATAACTCTTTGATTTCTCTCTAGTATAAAAAATAATTCCTCAATTATTGAAAATATTCCAAACAAGGAGGCAATCTTATTTCTTTTCATCGAGTGTAGATATCTTCAAACTTTGATTTCAAACAATATGGTTCATAATTCCAAAAGGAGGTAAATTTCCTGAAATTCTTAGCAGACTTTTCTGTTGGTTTTATTTTTTTTTTACTTTCAGCTATATTTATGCAGGTTGTAACAATGAAAGTAGGGAAGTAGAGTTTTATTTGCAAGATGTGGCGATAGGGTCTTCCGACCATTATGTAGGTACTCCAACGAAAAAATTGAATGTTCGAATGGAATGAATATAACGGTGCAAAAAGATATCTATCTGCTTCTATGATATAAAACTCTCCAAAAAATTAAGATAAAGGATAAATTAACATCATTAAAAAATTACAATTAGTCCACTTATTTTAGTTAAAATTGCCGTGCACCTACGTGCATTCATGAATCTATTTGAAACTTTGCATTTAAAAAGTATAGGTTTTAATTTAAATACAACACTTAATGTGCGTCTTCATGCACCGTATCATAATTGTGTATTTGTGCATTGAATATTGATAAATCATCAAAATGTGCTTAAAAAATTCTTTGTTGGAGTACCTACATTATGTAAATTCCTGTTCTGAAAGATTTTCAGTCACTGCAAAATGTTGCTTGTTAATTATTATCTTTCAAATTACAATGTAAGTAAAGTCACGCAATGTTTAATTTTAATACATTGTTAGTAATGTAATTTTTAAATGTCCAAGAGAATAGAAGATTAGACTTGATAACCTAAACACTGTTCTCCATATGTGGTAACACTTAGTGTTAAATACCGTTTACATCAACATATTGCTTTTTTCATTTTTTTCGTTGCCCTTATATAGAAATTGGATATTTTTTCAAACGTGTAATTTAAAAACTCAAAGGGAACATTGTTAAAGCAGTGATGATCACTATAACAAAAAATGATCTGTAAGAAATGAAGATTATTAACAAACAGCTGTTTAAATAAAAAAAGCTTAGATATTCCATTTATACAGAATGTTCTTGTCAAATGAATGTTTACCCTTAAATTGTAAATTTATCGAATTTAACGTAAACCCACAGAAGGGGAATGAACCTTCTTAATGCCTCCTATATCTCCCGGTTCAAAGAAAATTGGTCACAAACCTTAGAGGTAAAATAATGATTAAGAAGATATCATTTTCAAAAAAGAGATTATTTTGATTTTTAAACTTCAGTGGGTTGTCAGTGTGTCTGCTTTTCAATTCTATTTTCCTGTTCAAAAATTATAAGCATATAAGAAATGTATCAATAATATTCAAAACCAATTTCTTTAAAAAATTTAGGGATATGACAACAATACATTAAAAGGGACTATATGGACAAAGTTGACACAAAAGAGTAAACGTAAGTTATTTGACACATTAAGGTGACACTTTGGTCATTAAGCCGCCAAATGAATGCAGCACAAAGCCACTTTCTGTTGTTTGGATTTGCTTTCTATTGTTATGCAAAATCGCACTATTGATTTTTATACATCAGAGCATATATGGCGAATCGCAATAGTATACAAAGTGAACCGTTTCGAGTTTAAACCTTTCTTTTTGTTTAGATGGGAATCATATATCAAGGATTTGGTGATAAAAGTGTCACTAAACAAATACATTTAATTTGCAGAAGATTTATAGTTTATTGATAAGATAGATACCCTCAAACTAATGCATGAATTTAAAGAGATATACCAAATCCCTCCAACTAATACAAGGCAAACAAACACAACTAATACAAGGTAACCAGTATACCAATTCAAACATGCATTATGAGCTTTACATTGTTATAGTTGGGGAATTTATTTTGTACTTTTTATATTATATTAACACAGAATGACAATGATCCATAATTACCATTGCTTATAAGATAAATTGCTCTACTATTTCCACACAATTTGAAGGGATTGGTTCACTGATAGACTTTTTTATGCATTTTGCTTTAAAATTGTTTGTTGGTTCACTGATAGACTTTTTTATGCAGTTTGCTTAAAAATTGTTTGTTGGTTCACTGATAGACTTTTTTATGCAGTTTGTTGGTTCACTGATAGACTTTTTTATGCAGTTTGCTTTAAAATTGTTTGTTGGTTCACTGATAGACTTTTTTATGCAGTTTGCTTTAAAATTGTTTGTTGGTTCACTTATAGATGCAGTTTGCTTTAAAATAAGTCAAGCAGGTCTGTAAAATAATAAACTGTCGGAAACGACAGTGATCCCCCTACTCTCTGTTTGACACAAAAACAACTATAGACCCTGGGCATAATTTTGCTTAACATCTTGAAATTAAATTATTGACAGTTACTATTTTTACTAAAAGGAATTTAAGAGGCAAAATTCCCAAAATAAGTAGTCTTTGGGACTTTCAGGAATTTTACGAAATTAGGAATCAAATATTTTGGACATCAAATTGGTGAAAAATTACTTGTAATTGTAATAATTTAAAGTGTGGTTTAAATGTAGAATTCAAAAAAAAAAATAAGTGGTCTTTGACAATTTCAGGAAATTTAAAAAATTTGGAATCAACTATTTTGGAAATCCAATTGGTAAAACAACGGCAGCAGAATACCGAAGGAACAAATAACTAAATATCGTTCACTTTTTGCATATGCGCATTTCGACAACTTATGTCTCTTCAGTGCAGATAAAATCTAAACGTTTGGAAGATCAAAAATTAAAGAAGTTAAAAAACTTATAGAGGACAAATTACCAACATGATCTAAATGTAAAGCCAAAATCAGNCATAGAATTTCTGAAGGGACGAAAGTAACAAAGGCTGAACATATCCCTGACTCAGCAGTTTTTGTGACAGTGCTTTTGCTCTTTCCACAAAGTCACTGTATGTACTGCACGCTCTACAGTAACGAATTAATTGTGAAATATATACTCCATATGTACTGCACGCTCTACAGTAACGAATTAATTGTGAAATATATACTCCATACACAAATAACTAAACGCCGAAGTAACTGTAAATTCACTTTCTGCATATGCGCATTTCGACAACTTATGTCTCTTCAGTGCAGATAAAATCTAAACGTTTTGAAGATCATAAACTCAGAGCAGGTAAAAAAATTGATAGAGGAGTGGAATTTAAAAAAATCGAAGTGATTGCTCTAATCGAAAATGATTGCCTTAATCGAAACAAATACTAACAGTATGGTTGCTTGGTAGAATTCTAAAAAAATAAGTGGTCAGGAAATTTACCTAAAATTTGAATCAGTTGTTTTGGAAATTCAATTGGAGAAAATGATTGCCCTAATTGAAACAAATGCTAAAAGTATGGTTGCTAGGTAAAATTTAAAAAAATGTGTAGTTTTTGAAACTTTAAGGAATTTTACCAAAATTTTTTATAAAAATTGGAATCAAATATTTTTGAAATCCAATTGGTGAAAATGATTGACCTTATCAAAACAAATGCTAAAAGTATGGTTGCTAGGTAGAATTTAAATAAATAAGTGGTCTTGGAGACTTTCAGGAAATTTACCAAATTGAACTCAAATATTTTTGAAATCCAATTGATTGACCTTATCAAAACAAATGCTAAAGTGTGGTTGCTAGGTAGAATTCAATAAAATGATTGGTCTTTGAGATTGTCAGGAAATTTACAAAAATGGAATTAAATACATTTGTTTTTGTTGTATTTTTTAAATCCAATCGGTCAAAACGAATGATATAAGTATGGTTGCTAGGCAGATTTCCAAAAAATTAGTGGTCTTTGAGACTTTCTGGATATTTACCAAAATTGGAATCGCATTTTCGAATTCTAAGTTTTCAGAATTTCGATTTTTTCCAAATGCTGGCAAAAATAAAATATTATATGCATATATGTAAAAAAATATCAGTCTTTGATATTTTAAGGAAATTTACCAAAGTTTTAAATGGAATCAAACTTTTGAAAGCTTACTGCGCGCCCAGAGACTATACGCAACAATTCTACAACAAAATTAAATCAATGAATCCAAAAATGTAGGAGTTTGCGTCAATTGCCATATGTGGCACAATCCATATTTTGGGGTCTTTGTTAAATCAACATCTTGGGGTCCATTGTTTGCATCAAGATAAATATCAAAATCCGAAGGCTTATTGCGTATCTACAGACTATATGCAACAATTCTTCAACAAAATTAAAACCTTAAATCCAAAAATGTAGGATTTCGCGTCGCATGTCACATGTGTCCAAAGGGACATCTTGGTGCCTCTTGTTTGCACAAGACCAATATAAAAAATCCGAAAGCTTATTGCGCATCTGCAGCGTATATGCAACAAATCTATAACAAAATTAAAATACTAATCCAAAAATGTAGGAGGAAGTGTGACGGACGGACGGACGGACAAGGACAACGTCCCCGAACTTTCATTCGAAAATGCGGGGATACTTTAAGACAATACATGAATTTTCTAACAGGTTAAATGCTAACTGTGTGTTTTGACGGTACTTTGGACAAGACACGTGTCTATAAATTCACAGTATGTAAATTGCGAAAATGAATTCATTTTCCCTGGCAATGTAAATTTTTTTCACATAGCGATTGTTTTTATACAGTAGTTCCTTGTTCAAAGTTCTATAAATCCCACGCTGGTGATCAGTCATGGTACCTAGACCAGCAGCACACTAATTAGTTGATGTCAGCTATGGAAATCAGATTGGTTCAATAGGAATTGCAGTTTTAATTTTAATAGGACAAGGTCTTGACGAACTGAAGGACGCAAAAATAATAAAATTTCAGACTTCTCTACGAAAGTGAATGAAAATATATACAAAAAAACATTACTTCTTCAGATCTAAAATAATTATCAACAGACACTAGCTGTAACAGATACAAGATGATAAAATGGATTATGTAACATTTCAAAACATACTGTGACAGTAGTGTGAGACAACATTATAAGTAGTTTTTTTTTAAATCTTTTTGAAAAGTTCAATGGCCAGTAAGCTTAAACTATCCCAAATTACATAAGTTTCATTTAATTTAGGTGTAATATGTTTTATGATTTTTATTTCAATGACAAAACTTGACAAATTTGTCCCTAGGATCTATATTTGAACTTAATGTGACCACAATATCTTTGACGTACACTAAGAACTGAGAAGAATAATTCAGAAATATTCTGAGCCCTTGCATCCCATACCACTATTCTTATACAGTTCAACTAGGTACTCCAACGAAGAATTTTTTAAGCACGTTTTGATGATTTATCAAATACATAATGATGACATGGTGCATGAAGACGCACATTAAGTGTTGTATTTAAATTACAATCTATACTTTTTAAATGCAAAGTTTCAAATAGATTCATGAATGCACGTAGGTGCACGGCAATTTTAACTTTTACGTGTCTTTGCAGTTTTCTCGAATTTTGGTCGTAATTAATCGGAAATAATGGTCAAAGCGTCGTAACTCCAAAATAATTTTGAACCAGCTCTTATAGAACTGGTAAATGCGTAGAAAATAAAATACCGGAAGTGGACTAATTGTTATTTTTAATGATGTTAATTTATCCTTAATCTGAATTTTTTGGAGATAAAAAGTTTAATGTCTAATTATTGAAGCAGATAGCTATCTTTTTGCACCGTTTTATTCATTCAATTCGAACATTCATTTTTTTTTTCGTTGGAGAACCTAGTTCAACATTGCTATATTGTTTGGATAAGTCGAACTGTATACATAACCGATTCTGTTAAAGAATTATTAACAAGGGTCGCTGACGACAAATATTATTCTATTTTTATTCTCTCATTCACATAAAGTTCGAGGATATTGTCGTTTTGTTCGTCTGTCTGTACGTTTCTCCGTCCGTCCGTCCGTCCGTTCATATGTCCGGCTGTCTGTCTATCACTTGGCCCGTCTGTTCGCCTACCCTACTTTCTTGCGACGCGAATTATTCCTACATTTTTGGATTTAGGGTTTAATCTTGTTATAGAATTGTTAAATATATGCTTTAGATGAGCAAAAAGTCTTCGAATTTTCGATATTGGTTTTGGAGCAAACAAGAGCCCTCAAGACTTTGCCACATGCTGTATGCGACGCCAACTCCTCTTGCATTTTCGAATTCAGTAAATTCATTTTCGAATTCAGTAAGTTCATATTGTATAGTATGTAGATGCTTTCAGATTTTAATGTTTATATTGATGTGAATAAGATGCACAAGATGACGAGTTTAATGAAGGTCCCAAGATGTGGATTGTTAAACATGTGGTTTGCGACAAAAACTCCTCCTGCATTTTTGGATTTCGGGATTAAATTCTGTTGCATAATCTGCAGATGCGCAATAAGTTTTCGGAATTTTCATTCCGTTTCCAACTCTTTCTTTTTCACAAATATTTGATCCAAGATAAGTTTCAACAACTTATTTTATGGAATATTCTACCCAGCAACAATACTTTTAGAATTCGTTTCTATTATCTATTAGAAAAACATTTCAACGAATTTGATTTTAAAAATATTTGATTCTAGTTTTGGAAAATTATCTGAAATTCTGTCAGAAATGACGTATCATGCGACTTGGCGCAGCTGTTTATTGTAATATATTATTAAAAAATCATAGTGCCCTTTCCAGATTACAAAAAAAGGTAATGAGATATGAAAAAGTCGATTAACCTTTTTTCTGAAGGACATAAACTTTCCCCGAGGGGTCATAGATTTCGTGACCTTGAATCGACAGTAGTCATTACTAGAACAAATTCAGAGAGTGAAAATTGAATGTTACAGTAAAGCGAAGAGTTTCGCTGATTTGAAATAAGGTCCTTCAGATTGCTGGTAATGTCGATTTCGATATTCGAGTCTAAATATGATGTAGAACTGTTAGTAGTTGTAGTGTTTTCAATTCTAGTTCATTGGCATAAATATCAGATCCCGACTTAAATCATCTTTCTATACCAAGTTCCCAAGTCACATCATTCGAATACATTGGCAAACGTATACAGAAGCAAAAGGGGAAAGGGGAAAATTATAAAATAAAAAATAAAAAAAAACATCACAATTCATATTTAACACAAATAAGTCAACCTTACAAAGACAAACAAATAAACAAAAGTGGAAAAGAACGCCACAAAATTCATTCCTTTTCCATAGAACGCGTACGATGGTTTCAAATTGATAGATCAAAAAGAAAATGCAATTTCTGTAGTTTTCTTTACTAGACGATGAATGACATATTTTGGAATGTCCAAAGAAAAAAAAACGAACCTCGCACTTTCATACAAGACCAAACACATTAAAACTGAAATCACCTTTTCAGCAGTAATAGAATTTTAAAAAGCCTTTATAATTTCATCAGAATAATAAATGAAAAATTTAGTCTTCCAACTACCTAATCGAAACTCACATCTTTTAATTTTATTATTTAAATCTTGTTTTATTTATTGCATATTATGTAAATTGAATATGTGTACCAACTTAGTCAAATGACTTTTCTTTAATTCTTCATGGAGAACAAAGATTAACACGGCTGGAAAACTCTATGCTCTCAACTGGATTTTACTACTAGGAAGTTAATTTAAAAATCGGGGAATGTCACTCTGTGTAAAATTGGTCAAAGATCTAAAATATAACTAAAACCATATAACAGTCTGCGCTTTAAGACAGAAATCGTGTTTATTGTAGTCAGTCCCTTCGAGGCGATTCTAAAATCCGGACATAAAGAAAAAACTAATTTACCATTGTTATTCGAAAAAAGAAAAGGCTTTTTGATTTATTAAAACTTATTTCATAGATTTATATGGAGTGACATTCTTTGATTGCTCGAACTGCACTTATTAAGTGTAAATCAAAGATTTCTGGACGCACATTGTTTGGTTGAGAACATCGAGTTTCCCAGCCGTGATTAAGAAATTTGTGTTTCAAGAAGGAAAATAATTTCACAAATTTGATTTCAAAAATATTTGATTTCAATTTTTGTAAATTATCTAAAAGTCTTATTGACCACTTATTTTTGGAATGCTATCAAGGGGCCATATTATTGGAACAAATATTATTATTTGTGGTATTTCAAAAATATTTGATTTCAAATTTTGGTGAATTTCCTGAAATTTTCAAAAAACACTAATTTTTTGAAATTCTACTAAGCAACCACACTTTTAGAATATGTTTTGACATTTTAAATAATTGAATTTAAAAAAATATTTTATATCAGTTTTGGTTTATTTCCTAATGTCAAATAGACCTTTTTTAATTCAACATTTAAATCATAGCTTAAGAACACAAGCATTTTCACCAACTGGATTTCCAAAATATTTTATTTCAAGTTTTAACTTGTAAATTGCCTGAAAGTCTCAGAGTACATTTTTTTTTATTTTTGAAATTCTTTCTAACAACCATATGTACTTCAAATGTTAAAAACTTACACCAAGGGTCTATAACAAGTTTGTGTGTGTCAAACAGGAATACCTGGGATCCCTGTTTCCACAGTCAAAACTGTAGTTATATAATATCATACCAACACTTTACACAAACACAGTAGCCAGTACTTCGGTGCTGAGCCGAAAACCGATTTTAATTGACAACTTTTAAATCGAAATTTTTCAAAATTTTCTTTGAAACAAAGGTGTATCATCCTTTTGAATAGCTCTGTCCTTAGCTGATTTTTGCTTTTCTGTTAAGACTATTGGTTATTTGTTCTCTATCAGCATTTACGCATATTTTGGCGTATGGATTTCCAAATGCTTTGATTTGATCTGCACTGAAGAGACATAAGTTGTCGAAAAAGTCATATGCAGAAACTAGATTCACAGTCACTTCGGTATTTTATTATTTACGAAATCGATGTAAAAAATATTAATATATCTTAAGTTTGAATTGAATTTTAAACTCGTAGAAAATATTCACTATCATTTCTTTTTAACTTTCCAATTTAGAAAGTTTTCAAGGTCATCAGAAAATAATAAACCAAATAAAGATATGCTAAATAACATTTTTGGTATTAATGTACAATAAGGACAGATAAAAGGGAGATTTGGGTACCCATAAACCGGTTTAACCCTACCGCTGGCTTTTGCTAGTGCCGGTACCAAGTCCGGCTGTTCTGAGTTCCGATATTGTTATTTACGTTTGTCTTTTATCTTATTTGTGTTTCGTGTGTTTTCCCTGGCAAATTGTAGCATGTAATTGTAATTTTCAGTCATTGTAGATGTTACCTGTTATCTCCCTTTTTCATTTATAAGACATTAAGAAGGCTATCATGAGCACATTCTAAAAAGAAAACGGAAGGAGAAAACTATACTCTTAATGTTTGCCTCGGAATTCGATGTATTTCTGGTATTGTTTCTGTTGAAAGTTCTTTTTTTTATAATCTTTTGTGATATTACAATAACAATGCAATTCTGTTAAACAAGGATATGACTGCTCTATCAAAGTGTTCAATAAATAATATAAATTATTACATACTTAGCCAAGTTATCAAAGATAACAACTTTAAGTAAAATTTAAATATTTATTGGCGTACTTAGGTCACAGCTTCTGTTCACAAATAAGGTTACAAACCCGAAATAGGGCTTCTGGGCAACCTCAAATAAAATTTTCAACAAATGACAAAAACGCATAAATGTACAAGAAATATGAAAATGTTCTGTTTTGCATATGTAATATAGCCGGAATTTAACAGTCCATATCATATACCCAGTCCGATATGGCCATATCAGACAGTCTGATATGGCCATATCAGACAGCCTCGTTCTGAAATATCCATATCAGCCCGGTGATATGGCTATTTCAGCCTGGGTGTGATGATAACTCGTTTTTGGAAGTATGTGATAAACAGATTAAGACATGGACTTTTACATATCAGCACGGTTATCATCCCGAGACTCCCATATCAGCCCGAACCTGGCGCCTCGGGCTGATATGGGAGTCTCGGGATGATAACCATGCTGATATGGAAAAGGCCATGTATTAATCTCTATTTATAAAAGAATAGCATACATGAGAATTGTATCCCTATTTGTGGGAGTATCATATCTTCCTATTTGAGGGGGCTTCCCCCATTTTAGTATCAAATTTGATTTTTTCATAGAACAGTCATATATCCTAATTCAATAGAATTACAGAATTGAAACCACATATTTATAATTGCAGTTTTTATAAAATGGTAATTTTAAAATTTTGCTAATGTTTGTATGGGAATAACAGGTATTAATTTTTATACGCCCGTCTAATGACGGACGTATTATGGTATACCAATGTCCGATTGTCCGTCCGTCTGTCTGTCCGTTTCATATGTCGTGCTCTAACTTGACAACCATTTGGCCAATTCACTTCAAACTTTGTAGAGGTATTGGATATGATGGCCTCACGATATGTATACTTTTTCGTGAAATTTCGATTTTTCTTGCAGGAGTTATGGGACTTTATTCGTCAGTTTTAAGACATTTTTTTACATGTCGCGCTCTAACTTGACAACCCTCAAGCCAATTTGCTTCAAACTCTGTAGAGGTATTGGATATGATAGCCCCATGATCTGTATATTTTTTCGTGCAATTTTGATTTTTCTTGCAAGAGTTATGGGACTTTGTTCGTCAATTTTAAGGCAATTTTTGACAAGTCACGCTCTGACTGATAAATACTCTGATCAGCTCACTTCAAACTTTGCAGATTAATTTCTTAAAGACATATCAAGCTTAATTAGGCAGTTATAGGTGCTTCTGAATTGAGAACCCCTTACCTAAATCACTTAAAGCTTTGAAGGATGACGACGGGCGTATCATGCGACTTGGCGCAGCTGTTTATTGTAATATATTATTAAAAAATCATAGTGCCCTTTCCGGATTACAAAAAAGGTAATGAGATATGAAAAAGTCGATTAACCTTTTTTTCTGAAGGACATAAACTTTCCCCGAGGGGTCATAGTTTTCGTGACCTTGAATCGACAGTCAGTTATTACTAGAACAAACTCAGAGAGTGAAAATTGAATGTTACAGTAAAGCGAAGAGTTGCGCTGATTTGAAATAAGGTCCTTCAGATTGCTGGTAATGTCGATTTCGATATTCGAGTCTAAATATGATGTAGAACTGTTAGTAGTTGTAGTGTTTTTAATTCTAGTTCATTGGCATAAATATCAGATCCCGACTCACATCATCTTTCTATACCAAGTTCCCAAGTCACATCATTCGAATACATTGGCAAACGTATACAGAAGCAAAAGGGAAAAGGGGAAAATTATAAAATAAAAAAAAAAAATCACAATTCGTATTTAACACAAATAAGTCAACCTTGCAAAGACAAACAAATAAACAAAAGTGGAAAAGAACGCCACAAAATTCATTCCTTTTCCATAGAACGCGTACGATGGTTTCAAATTGGTAGATCAAAAAGAAAATGCAATTTCTGTAGTTTTCTTTACTAGACGATGAATGACATATTTTGGAACGTCCAAAGAAAAAAAAAGAACCTCGCAATTTCATACAAGACCAAACACATTAAAACTGAAATCATCTTTTCAGCAGTAATAGAATTTTAAAAAGCCTTTATAATTTCATCAGAATAATAAATGAAAAATTTAGCCTTCCAACCAATTCCTAATCGAAACTCACATCTTTTTATTTTATTATTTAAATCTTGTTTTATTTATTGCATATTATGTAAATTGAATGTGTACCACCTTAGTCAAACTTAGTACTCATATGTTCTTCTTAGGGCCTTTGTTTATTGATTTAAGAGAAAAATTAAATGTCATGACGAAGTTTGTTTTGAAAAATAATATACTCACTTTCAAAGTAATTCACCACAGACACCATCCATCGACATTTTGTATTCCGTACATATCACATTTTATATTCCATTTAAATTAAAAATAGCTATTCCTTTCCAAGAACACCAGGCGGAAGTGTACTTTTTACAAATGCAAACTCAAAATAGTTTGTTTAATTCTACAGAACATCTAGGTCAAATGTAATATGACGTTCTACCTTTAAAACAGGTTATGTGTGTATAATATAATAGTTGTAAAACATTAAATTCTAAAAATAAATAAAGTCGCTCGTTATCTCTTGAGCGTTGTGCAAAAAGCAAACAATAAATATGTCCCTAATATATATAACACGTTATCGTTATACACTTTGTGATTCATGCAATTGTTTATTTCAAAGTCTAAAAATGTAATTTCACCTTCATTACAACTAATAAATTTACAAATAAGTGAGAGCTGAGGAAAAAACTGAAATGTGTCGTCTTTTTTATCACTAGTTAAATGCATTTTTAATTATACGTAAAATGATGAGATGGTCTCAGGTTCATTTCCTCTATATCCTATCTTAAACATTTTCTTTAAATGCAGTGTGGAGTTGGCAGTTGTTGGCATTTGTGTGGGAGTTAATAAAGCAATTTATGCTCTTTATTTTTCTTTGATATGGTGTACTTGTATATGAGATTATATCTCATTTGTACACGAGATTATATCTCATGTGTACACTTTATATATAACTATTACATAAATTTATTTAAATTCTAGCATCTAATTATAAGGTTTAACACCCTCCATGGTAGTTTTGTCCTTAGTTTTATCTGATATCACTGACTATTCTGATTTCGATTGGTTTTATGCATGTTTAAACATTTTTTGAAATTCCGGATTTTCCTACGTTTGGGTTCTAGTGCTGCTGATGAGGAACTAATTTCGAAAATGACCGTACAGCTCATAAAAATTTATTGCAGTTGGAGTTAGCATATGTGTTATGGTCTCATGTTCATTTACTCCATTTCCTATCGTAAAATATTTAATACAGGAGTTTGTCTTTTAATGCAGTGTGGAGTTCGTAAAACAATTCCCCGTGTTGAGATGTGTGCATTTTATTTTTCTTAGACATGTTGAACTTGTTCATGAGATTATATCTCATGTTTACACTTTGTTTTTAACTATTATCTGAATTAATGTAAATTCTAAAACTTAAGGTTTAACTCCCGACATCGTAGTATATTTGATATTACTTATTATGCGGATGTCGTTGGTTTTATGCAATTTAAAACATTTTTTTGAAATTGTGGATTTTTTATGTTTGGTTTTTAGTGCTGCTAATGAGGGCTTAATTCCAAAAATGGCCATGTAGCTCATTAAAATTTATTGCAGTTGGAGCTAAAATGTGTGCTATGGTATCATGTTCATTTACTCCATATCCTATCGTAAAATATTTAATACAGGAGTTTGTCTTTTGATGCAGTATGGAGTTGGTAAAACAATTCCACGTGTTGAAATGTATGCTCTGTCTTTTTCTTAGATATGGTGTATTTGTATGTTGTGAACTTGCTTTGACTGTTTTACTTGTGAATTTTGCCTCTGTTTTATGTGACGTTATTTTCCCGTATTTTGCCTGTTGTTTGTGACGTCATGATGTTGTTGTTGTTGTTGATGTCTTGGTGCTTGAGGATGCTGTATGTTTGTATGTTATGCATGTGAAGATCATTGTGTAATACATTCATGTTGTGTCTACTGGAATAAATGTGACTTTTGTATACTGGACTTAAATAATTGACCGCTCGGATAGTTGATNGATTTCGTTTGGTTTTAAATTTTAATCATTTTTTTTAGATTCTGGATTTCCTATGTCTAGGTACTAGTGCTGTTGATGAGGAATTAATTTCCGAAATGGCCACACAGCTTATTAAAATGTGTTGCAGTTGGAGTAAACATGTGTGTTATGTCCTCATGGTGAATAAAAGGATATCTTCATTTACTCTATATCCCATCGTAAAATATCTAATACAGGAGTTTGTCTTTTAATGCAGTGTGGAGTTGGTAAAACAATTCCCCGTGTTGAAATGTATGCTCATATGGTGTACTTGTACATGAGAATATATCTCATGTGTACACTTTGTTTATAACTATTATCTAAGTTTATGTTAATTCTAAAACTAATGTTTAACTCCCTCTATGGTAGTTTTGTCCTTATTACTGATTATGCGGATTTTGTTTGGTTTTATGCATTTTAAACATTTTTGAAATTGAGGATTCTTATGTTTGGTTTTTAGTGTTGCTGAAAAGGCCTTAATTTCAGCAATGGCTATACAGCTCATTAAAATCCATTGCAGTTGGAGTTAAAATATGTGTTATGGTCTCATGTTCATTTACTCCATATCCCATCGTAAAGTAACTGAGAACTGAACCGTCAATCCAAAACGAACAATCCAAGGACAATGGCAACATCGGAAACAAAAAAGAAACAGAGACACAACACGAGTACGGCACAGAAAATAAAATATCTAATACAGGAGTTTGTCTTTTAATGCAGTGTGGAGTTGGTCAAACAATTCCCCATGTTCAGATGCTTGCTAATATGGTGAACTTGTTCATGTGAACACTTTCTTTTTAATTATCATCTAAATTAACCTAAATTCTAAAACCAGAGGTTTAACTCCCTCCATCGTAGTTTTGTCCTTGGTTATATTTGATATTACTGATTATGCGGATTTCGTGCGGTTTTATGCATTTTAAACATTTTTTGAAATTGTGGATTTCTTATGTTTGGTTTTTCGTGATGCTGATAAGGCCTTAATTTCAAAAATGGTCATACAGCTCATTAAATTTATTGCAAATGGAGTTAACATATGTTTTATGGTCTCAAGTTAATTTACTCCATATCCTATCGTAAAATGTTTAATACAGGAGTTCGTCTTTTAATGCAGTGTGGAGTTATTAAAACAATTTCCCATGTTGGGATGTATGCTTATATGGTGTATTTGTACATGAGATTATATCTCACGTGTACACTTTGCTTACAACTATTCTGTAAATTTATGTAAATTCTAAAACGTTAGGTTTAAATCTTGTCCTTAGCTATATTTGATTATTGATCTACTTCGTGATCCTGAGTATGTCGAAACAGTTCAAAAATGTATACATGACACAGTTTTGGAATACCATGTTGCAGGGGATATTGTAAATGATTTATTGAATGTTCAATTATCCTGCAATGATCAAGTATTCTTAGAACTGTTAAAGGTGAAAATACGTAGTGCAAGCATTTCATATAGTATAGATAAGGCAAAGAGGGAAAAGGTATATACTCAAAATCTTGAAAATGATATACAACATCTTGAGAATCAGTTTAATTGTAATCCTACTGATCAGGTCCAAGAGGAATTAAATGAAAAAAATCAGACCTAGTAAAGAGAAGAGAAAAAATTGTTGAAGGTCTGCTTCTAAGGTCCAAGGCTAATTGGCATAAAAATGGCGAAAAATGTACAAAATATTTCTGTGGTCTTGAGAAAAAAATTATGTTACAAAAACTATTTCTGAACTTATTAATGACAAAGGGAAGCATTTATCTAAACAGGGTGATATTTTACATAACCAAGAAAATTTTGATAAGAAATTATATACTAGTAGAAATAATGTATGTCCTGATAGTGAAGAAAATAACTTTTTCTACCAACAAAATATTAAACTTTCAGATGATCTGAAACACAAGTGTGAAGGTAACATAACATTTCAAGAATGTGCTGAAGCCTTAAAGAAAATGGCCAATGGTAAAAGTCCATGATCTGATGGCTTCACTACGGAATTTTACAATTTTTGGGGGAAAAATATTGGGGTATTTGTATTTAGATCGATTAAGTATGGTTATGAATTTGGGCAATTTTCAGAATTTCAGAATCAAAGTGTTACCATTTGCATACCTAAAGATGGTAAAGACCGACGATATATGTCAAACTTGCGTCCTATTAGTCTATTAAATGTCGATATAAAAATAGCTTCAGCAGCAATTGCTGAAAGAGTAAAAAATGTCCTTCCTTTTATCATTAGTGACACACAGAAAGGTTTTGTAAAAGATGGGTTTTTAGGGGAGAACACAAGACTTCTGTATGACCTTATGCATTATTTAGAAGAAAATAATGTTGAAGGTTTACTGTTATTGATATATTTTGAAAAAGCCTTCGACTCTGTTGAATTTCAGTTCATTATTAGAGCCTTAGAAAGTTTTTATTTCGGCCCATTACTATGTAGATGGTTTAATACATTTTACAAGAATGCTAAGAGCTGTGTGATAAATAATGGAAATATATGAAAAAGAAAGGAAAGGGGGTAAATGTCAAGGAGACAACATCCCATATCCAGGTTAAAACGACCCAAAACAAAACATCTAGGGGTCACCATATGGTCTTCAACACAGTGAGGAACCTCACACCATATAGTAAGCCCTGAATGGCCCCGAAAAGGTAAAAAGGGAATAAATCAATGGAAACAAACCACATCCAATAACCCAAATATCAAGAAACAAAAATTTTATAAGAAGACAAGGACAAGCCAATGACCAACATATTCCTGACTTGGGACAGGCGCAAAAATTGCGGTGGGGTTTAACTCGTTTTCTTGGATCCAAACCCTCCCCCTATGTGTGGTGAATGGCTAAAAATAAATACACAAAAAGACTCACAGTAAAAATCAAACTAGAAAAAAGTTCAACTTATCAAGACGAGTACCCTTACAATGAAGTACACAAAACATGAAGACAATACACACAGGTACTGTCCGGACAAATGCTCGCAGTTACTGACAGCTAGCTAAGGACATAATTTCCGTTGACTATGATATCAAGCCTTCTTACATATGAAATTTCAATTGAAATACTTCTAAATAGATTTGGTATAACAAAATCATCAATTATGAGAGCAGAACATGATATTGTGCAATGCCAAATACTGCTCATATGAAAAATAGTTTATATTTAGTTATGGTGTAAAGCATTTAGGAGATGATCAATATGTTTGCCAACAAAAACCAGTAGTAAAGATTTAACAACAATGCTGTATTTATATCCTTTATGAATAAGT
>MJUU01061726.1:6509-17523 GCA_002080025.1 Modiolus philippinarum | reverse complement strand
AAGACGAATTATCTCCCCTTCAAAATTTCAGACAGCAACCATATTACTTCATGCACTTCTTCAGCTTGTGTACTAAATCTGTGCAACAGTTCATCAAAATCCAAGCAGTGGTTTCCGAGAACATGCGCTGACAAGGATCACCCCTCCCCCTTACACAGAAAATATTCAAAGACATATTATCTCCCCTTCAAAATTTCAGACAGCAACCATATTACTTCATGCACATCTTCAGGTGGTGTACTACAACTGTGTAACATTTCATCGAAATCCAAGCAGCCGCTTAAGAGAACATGCACTGACAAGGTTCGTCCTCCCCCCTTTTCCAGAAAATATTCAAAGACAAATTATCTCCCCTTCAAAATTCGGGCAACAACTATATAACTTCCTGCACATCTGCAGATGGTGTACTACAACTGTGTAACATTTCATCAAAATTCAAGCAGCCGTTTAGGAGAACATGCCCTGACAAGGTTCGCCTCCCCCCTTTTTCCAGAAAATATTCAAAGACGAATTATTTCCCCTTAAAATTTCGGACAGCAACCATATTATTTCATGCATATCTTCAGATAGTATACTACAACTGTGTAACATTTCATCAAAATCCAAGCAGCTGTTTAGGAGAACATGTGCTGACAAGGTTCGCCTCCCCCTTTTTCCAGAAAATATTCAAAGACAAATTATCTCCCCTTCAAAACCATATTACTTCATGCACATCTTCAGATGGTGTACTACAACTGTGTTACATTTCATCAAAATCCAAGCAGCCGTTTAAGAGAACATGCGCTGACAAGGTACATTGACGGATGGATGGACGGACAGGGTGATTCCTATATACCCCCCCAAACTTTGTTGCGGGGGTATAATTATTTAATTTGATAAACATGACATGGTAATTCAATGGGTCAGAAATCCAACAATATGACAATATCATTTATAGCTTGTGAAATTATTTTAGATTGGTGAGATAAAAATTGACATAAAAATTTCTCAAAAAGTATCAAAAATTTTCCAAGTAAAATAATTTCTGAATTTTAAAATGTTAACCCTAATCTATGTTGTTAACTAACAAAATTTTTGGTAAAAATATTTTTTTACCTTAATTATTAGAATGATATGAATATTTCTTCTTGCGAATATCAGCTCATAATATTGATATTTTAATAGGAAATTATTTTACTTTACCTGTTGTCCTTTGGAGAAGTTTGTTTGGCTCTTTTCTGTTCCAACCTTAAGATTACCAAGATCCAGAATTAGACATCTATTATCCCTATAAAATATAACATCTCAATGTAAATTATTTAAATATCAGTGCAGACACGCTTCTTAATTCCAGGTGTATGTCAGACAATTTCAAATTTATCTGCCCTGACAAGACAAAAGTTGTTGAAATGGCAATCTATAGAACTAAAATTTACAGCAACTTCTATATTTAGTTTTTTTTTTTAAAGAAGGTTCAAAAACAAATGAAGATAAGGTTCAAAGGTATAGGTTTTTACATATTTTTCCCAGAATCAGCAAAGATATCAGGGGAGTACTGATACCAAGGCATTTGTCGAAACAAGCGTTAATAGTACATAGGAAAAATTGTGATATATGTTTTCATTTGTTTTTCATATGATTTTCATATGATTTCCGTATGTTTGGGTTCTTATGGAAAGTCTGTTTGGAAACATATATTTACATCCGATATGAAAAACATACATGTATGTTTTCTTTTTTTTTTTTTTGTAATCATATGAAATGCATGATTTCTACAAATTAAACATATGTTTTTCATATTTTTTCCTAAAGTTTCCCATCAAATCTATTAATAATACAATGACTATAAACCAACTTATTTTCGCGAGCAATTTATTTTCGCAACTTTCGTCGCGAATAGTTTATATCCTTATATAAAAGCATTAACAGAAATAGAAAATTGCGAAAATTAATCTCCGCGAACTTCACCAGAAGGGACAAAACAAGAAATAAAGAAGCCGCGAAAATAAGTTGGTTTACAGTATGTGAATTTAACATTCCCTCTTACCAAACCAAAATTGTAGCTGTAATATTACTGCAGTATTGTAGCAATATCATTTTGTCACCAGAACTGACATTTTACACTTTTTCAAATATTGTAGTCAGTGGCAACAACTTCTGCTAACATTCTGTCAACAAAATTCAGATCACCATAAAGAAGTTTACAGGCAATATAGCCACCAATGACGCAAATATCTTAACAATACACTTCCTCGAAAAGTTTGCAGTTCTATCAAAACATGGAAATCAACACATTTCCTCAATAAGGCCATAATAAAATAATTCATAGATTCTCATCTATTTTTTCTCAAAATTTGGGGCGGGTGGGCAAATTTAATTTTATATTTTTTATCAAAATTAGTGAAAAATGTTGTCTTTTTAAAAGAAATTTACCAAAATTGGCCAAAAATCAAAATAACATCTTTTGAGGCAGGTGAAAAAATTCAGGGCAGGCAGGGATGAGAATCTCGGATATTTTTCATTTTGGTCTAACACAAAGTTTCCTGAAATTCTGTTGATTGGTTTCAGAATACTTATACTGACAATATTAGGATTGATGGAAAGATTGAAATAGGGATAGAAAGTGGGACAGGTCAAATACATTACATCCTTGACAAATATACAATGTATTTAACATCAGAAGAAAAGTACCACTTGTTTCATGCTGGCCTGATTCTGAAATGCTTCCTCTAGTATTTCTATTAAGGTAGTACAGGAGTTTAAAACTGTGCATCATTCTTGCGCATGTGATTAAAATGGAATTAACCATGAAAATATTGCCGAAACCAATTTCAATGTCTGATATTAGTTAAATTTGATGAAATATGGCACTTTTATTGCATAACCATTCAGAATATTGAACCTTCTTGGCAAACACCTGTTACATTAAGAAGAGATAATTTGTATAGAAATAATAGGAAAAGATCAGTTTTTCATGATTTATTCAAAAATATGTTTGGTGACCACCAAATTTTTATCATGGAAATTGAAGGACAGTAAATTAGCTAATAATTTACCAAATTTTAAAAAAATTCTATCTAAATTAAAACTTTGTTAAAATTCGCTTATTTTCCATAATATTCCAACCAAAATAGCAGATATTTACATGACATATTTCATTCTCATATGGCCGGTGATCCCAATGTTTATTTTATTTTTTGTATGCTTTAATACCAAAGTGTAAACCAGAAAGATATCAGAAAATTCTATCTGACAGATTTTAGACCCTGTACCACCTGAAATTTCGAAGGTAAATAACAAGCAAGCCTATATTAGTCAAAACAAATTTCCCTAAGAAGTAACAGCAACAATTTATATGGTAATTGTACGAAAACAAAAGTCCAAGAATTGCTTTCCATACATGTATAATGGCCTTGTTGTAAAGTTTATTATTTAGAGTTACCAAAACAGCTACCCCTGTCCATGCCAGGAGCACTAAAGATTAAATTTTCATTGTTTTACATCATTTTGCATGATACAGTGAAAGAGTGATTTTCAAAAAATCGAAATTGAGAATTAAAAAAAAATCTTTCATTTTTACATAATTTTGTTAGAAATATTACAGTAAAATTGTAAAAATTTCAACACGATCCAAATTTTTTTTACTGTCCTTGTCTATGACCTTAACGGTCCACCTATTCCTATTGTGCAACCAATCCAGCAATTTCATTACTCTACTGATGTGATAAAACTGATCTATACCTTTACCTTTAGAACAACATATATTGTAAAAAAGTTTTGGAGACTTGCTATTGTTAACTAATCCTAAACAATCAAGTCCTTTTGAATTGTCTAACAATACTATTGTATATCAATCTGTAATGGCCTGAGGAGGTTTACCTTGATCTGTTGATGAAAATAGGAACTATATATAATCTATATAGTCACTGAAAAAGTATGTACTTTATGAAATTAAATAAAAACTAGAGCATGTCGAAACTGGCGTTGTCGGAAGGGCCCCGCAATTTCGATCCTGAAACTCTGGGCAAAAGTAAAAATCAGATGAGTGTGGATTCAAATTCTGTTTGACACACTAATGTGCTGATACAGTAATTTGCTGGATACAGTGATTTCTTTAAGATTTACCAAAATATATCATTTCTTAGCTTCAGACTAAATATCAAGTCATTTAAAGTTCAAAATCAAAGTATCAGCAAAACAGAAAGTAATTCAGTGATTAAGTCACTCAAACAATACAAATCATCACTTCCAAGCTTCACACCAAATTTCAAACCATTCTCTTTTGTAGGAGCCAAGAAATCTGACGAAAATTTCGTTGATAGTAAAAAATCAAAGTATCGGCAAACAGGAAGTGGACGCCTGACAATGTTGAAAAGTGCTTACACAATACAACTCATTATTATCAAGCTTCAGACCAAATTTCAAATCATTCCCTATTGTAGAAGCAAAGAAATCTGTGATGAACATTTTGTTCATAGAAAAAAATCAAAGTATCGGCAAACAGGAAGTGGATACCCGACAAACTTGAAAATTGCTTACACAATACAAATCATCATTTCCAAGCACCATTCCAAATTTCAAATTATTCCCTAATGTAGAAGCCAAGAAATCTGTGGCGAAAAATTTGTTACAATAAAAATCAAAGCATGGAATGCTGTTAAGGCAGGTTCCTGGGTATTCCAGAAGTTCTGTAATTACATTGTATTACTGTTTTGCTGAAATCTTGACATTTAATTTTTTCAAGAATTAAAATCCGAAATTTTCCTTCCCGGTTTAGGTTGTCTTTTCAGTTTTTATATGGGATGTTGGCAATTTATTTAAAACTCTATTTATTTACATTTCATTGTCTTGCTCCTCTTTGTTGGTATACGTACATGTAAGTATTCCAAAGTACAAGCCCGAGTACAAGTGTAACACTCGGTGGCTTAATTAGTGTTGATATTTCCAATTTTGTCACTTCCTCTGTCAAGTCATCTAGTTCTTAAGTTTCATTATTTTTGCATATGATTAAATAACTCAATAACGAAGTCACTGTAAATTTACTATCTACATATGGGCATTTCAACAACTTATGTCTCATCAGTGCAAGATACTGAGAATGGTAGGTTGTGCTCAGCTACAAATAACAAAACACCGAAGTTACTGTGAATAATGTAAACAGAATTTCAGCATTTTGAGTCCGAAGTCGAGCACTACGTTTGTGTCCCTCTGTTTCTCTATGGCGAACAACGTCATTTCATCCTCCGTGCACTAAGGCAAAGGTTATGCCACACAACAGAAACACTGCGTGTATATATTTATCACTCTTGCTCAAAAAGTCCATCTCTTTTATCCAATTATTTCGGAATTTTGAATTGTATCTACCCTTTTCGCGGAGGCGACGCCATTTTGTCGTTAATACACAGCTGATTCGTGTTCTCGCGTAATCTCGTTAGGCGGGATGTGAATGGAACAGCCTTTGTTTACCTCGCAGGGTGTGATTGGAACAGCCAATATTTACTTCCGGTGTAACGGAAAAATATTTTTGAGAGAAAATTTTAATATCGGGAGCTTTCAGAGGCATATCGGTAGACATGAGACCGGCTGCCGAAACCGGTAGCCTCACGGTGAGACCGGGAGGGTTAACAACTCTGGTTACAACAGCGAAACTAGAAGTTACTAGATGTATCCATTCATAAAAACTGCGCGCCACAGGAAATTTTTATGAATGAACCGAATCATGAATTTCGAATGTCAGTTTAAGTGCTCTGAGATTAAAAAAGCAAAGTATCTCTTAAAAGATATTAAATAAATACACATGTACAATAAACACATAAAACGATGTAGTTGATCATGAAATGGACACTGTATCGCCACATGAATGGATTATTTTTTGTGCCTTCGTATGAATAACTGGTAAGCCGTACGCGTTTTTAACGATAGTCTGGATCATTCCGATTCTTTTCATACAAAGTAGTCTCCTTAATGTAAGAGTCTGGTTGAAACAGACTTTTTTCAAGTTGGCTTTACCCGACAGCTAGAAGGCAGAGAACCTGCCTTAAAAATCAAAGTATCGGCAAACAGGAAGTGGAAGTCCGACAAACTTGAAAATTGCTTACACAATACAACTCATCATTTCCAAGCTTCAGACCAAATTTCAAATCATTCCCACTTATACAAGCCAAGAAATCTTTGACAAAAAAAATTGTTGACGGACGGACAGACGGACGGACAGACGGACAGACAAAGTGAAAACTATAGGGCACCCGCATCTCGATGCGGGTCCCTCATTACATCATTAAAAGAATAATTATTGCTTTAATTTAAAGGGAATTCATATCTCTTGAATTTATCGAAAACTTATGATTGAGTCATTTTGTCTTTGTTATAAGGCAATACTTTATCAAGATAAATCCTCCCCAGGCCATTACAGATTGATATACAATAGTATTGTTAGACAATTTAAATGACTTGATTGTTTAGGATTAGTTAACAATAGCAAGTCTCCAAAACTTTTTTTACAATATATGTTGTTCTAAAGGTATAGGTATAGGCGAGTTTTATCACATCAGTAGAGTAATAAAATTGCTGGATTGGTTGCACAATAGGAATAGGTGGACCGTTAAGGTCATAGACAAGGGACAATAAGAGACAACTGCTTTTGATTTCAAAGGTTCCCAGAAATACACAGAATTGATGTTCAGTATAGTTACATAGTATATAATCCTACTTTTTATAGTATCCACTATCTGGTATGATGACATAGGAAGGTTGTAGATCGACAGAAATCTCTGTATACTTCCTCTGTTCTATAGCATGCTGTAACCCTGTCGCTGACTGCTCCTTTATCTCTTCAAATTTAGCCACAGCTGCCTGAGAAAGCCTACAAAATCAGAAATGGAAGACATTTAACAAACCCCAAAAATCCCAATATTGGAATATGATAACCTTGTGTAAGTGAACTCTCAAATTATGTAATTGAAATGCTGATACTGTATACCATCTTATTTTTGCAGATACTTTATTTCGTGTTTTGCCCTTCCTTATCAATTTCGCAGAAACTACCGGTAATTTTACCCCATTTCCTATTTCTGTTCAAGCATTTCTGTAAAAGTTAAAATATTCTGGGCAATTAATTTTCATAACATTTTCACACTCACGAAGATCGAGAAAATAAATCCCTCGAAAAAAATCTTTTCTACCATAGTAAGTATGCTCACATACCAAATCCTCATTATTGATAGCATTGTCAAAATTCCTAAAATGGAAAAAGTATGCATATCTACACAACATGATGACAAACATTCCTACATGTACCAAATCCTGAAGCTCTGCTTGATCATTAAAGTCATATTAAGTAACATGCACAGTTTAAGGCCTGCCAACCTTCCCGCTTTCTAGGGGGTTTTGAGGGAAACCCCCATGGAGGCTCCAAAAATAAAAAAAACTAAAATTCCAAATAAAAGACACTTGAAGACAATTAAACAACTGAGGAAGAGTCAATGTAATGATGAAACACATAAGAACACTAATCAAAAGCATACCATAAGAACCCCTACAGCCAAGTTATAAGGAGTTTTCTTTTTTGACATGCAGCAAAACCCCCATAGCGATTTTCAAAAGTTGCCAGGCATGCAGTTTATTTGTAAGACTGATAACGATAAGTAAATTTTGATGCATTACAGTTTTAAAATTTTATCTTTGGTGAAGTCTTAGCATGACATTTTGTAGTATAACTTGTACCAAAATTTATAGGTGTAATCCTCAAAATGAGTAAATAGGTACACGAATTAATCAAATGAGTCGAGTTGAGTGCTTAACAATGAAATGGGATTAATGGTTGGTCAATTTTTTTCTAAGGAAAGTTTAATTCATAGAATTGTTAATCACATGTGACATTTTATTGCATCAGCGTTGATTAATAATTATTATACATAGACTTTCAAATATAGTACCAAAATATTATATAACCTCATTACAGATTTTTTCTTGATAATGCATCTAGATGTGAACTTAACAATGACGTTAGAGACTGATTAGCAAGAATTCATTTATTTTCATCAGTGACAATACATTATTTATTTTATTTTTATCAGTGACAATATAGGACCAGGGATCAGGAAATTTTTCCAACCAATTTCGGTCATTTTTGGTCGTGTAAAAAAAAGTGAATGAAAATTTTGACATCGTCTTTACCCCCCATTTTTTCAATGATGCCGATTTAAGTTACATGTATTTGCAAACGGTTTTATTTCGGCCTTATATTTTGATGACTGAAGTTAAGAAAGTACTTCATTCCCTTGATAATTCATGTTTATTAACTGAAGTGATGTCCAAATGTCAAAATTAAGTTGACATTTTCTTTGATGACAAAAAAGAAAGTAGACCAGAAATAACACCTGTGTTTTAACTTTGAACAAAATCGGGAAACGGCTATGAATGGATTGCGTTCAAATTAACATTTTAAGACTTCTTGGGACACTAGGAAAATTCAGTGGGAATAAAATATAATTTTATTTACAGTAATATTGGATTTTATCGATCTCCTAATAAATTTAACCTACATACACCTGTTAATCTGATTTTAGGTGATGACATGTTTATTTAATAATTACTTGTTGACATATCACATCAAAGGAGTATGTACCATAAGAGGCATATTTGGTCCCCAAAACTAGCTATATTTTAAAATAGAGTTTTCCTTAATATTTTACTCGGTATAACACAGTTGATATAATGCTCAAATCAAAACTCAAGTAAATTGGTGCAGTGACGTCATCAAATCCTGATTGTGACGTCACAAATATCATTCTTCATCCAAATTTACCAAATATCTACAAATTTTTTTTACAAATTTTGGTCATGTTTTTATACAGAAAGCACAGAGCGCATACTTGTGCCAATGAGATATTTTGATATGTTAAAAGTATATAAAATTGCAACCTTTTCAAGCAAAAATCTCATTGGCACAGACATGCACTCTACATTTCCTGTACTGAAATATGTAAGGATTTTGGCCATTTTAGTCCATTTTTGTAAAAATGCTTACATTTGTCAAATTTTAGAGTTCATTTTATTTTACAAACAGAAAAGACTTGAACAAAATCCGTCGAAGTTTATTATATACTGATTTTGAATTGTATTTTGAGACATGATTTTATCAAATATATATGTCTTGATTTTGGGGGCCAAATATGTCCCTTACCGTACATACTCCTTTAATTAGTGGATTGGTGATTCAAGTCAAATTCTACATGCATTGTCTTGTAAAATGTCAAATTTTTCAACATACAATTTTTTTGAATGTCTGTAAGGTGGAAATTAAGTTCAGTCAAAAATTGAGAATTTCGGTCATGACCGACAAAAAAGTGGCATTTCTGGATCCCTGAATAGGACATTTATTTTACTGTAGAAAAATTGGTAATTAACCACAATCTATGTAATAAATGACTTACTGTTGTAGATAGACTTCCTCTGGAGGTTTGAAAAACTTGGCTAAATTATTTATTGTTACCTGAAATAAAAGTCAGTATATATAAATATCACATTTCCAAAAATGCAATTTCTGAATTAAAACTGCAAAGTTATTCGAACACAGAGTTTGCATATTTTCCCTTTATGCCATATATGAAGCACTCAATCCAGGTATTATAGAGCAGTTGCAATGACAAGTTGATAACAGACATATCGAAAACTGCCTGACCGAAGGACAAATCAGGCAAAACTTGAGTCGGTCTGGCAAAAATTATCAGCCTGCAGGACCGAATGTCAGGCATAAATTTGACATTTCCTATATGCGACGAAACTGTAGGTCCTGTAAATTTATCTTCGGTCTGGCAGTTTTTCCTTATTTGCCTGACCGAATGTCCTGCAAGGCCTCTGGAGTTTTCGATTGCCTGTTGATATTTTGGTAGTAAAGCAGAAAAATATTCAAAGCCCTATAATCCCTGCAAAAATTGTTTCATCAATATGGCAGTGAAGTATGCACATCTTCACATAATGAGAAACAATCTTACATATTATGAAAGCAATCCATCAAACAGTTTCAGAGGAGTTGCAATAACAAAATGTATATTTATAGTTTAATGTAGGTACTCCACCGAAGAATTTTGTAACCAAATTTTGAATATTTGTTAATTTTCACTGTAAAAATACATAATGATAACATGGTACATGAAGACGCACGTTAAGTGTTCTATTTAAATTACAACCTATACTTTCTAAATGCAAAGTTTCAAATAGATTCATGAAAGCACGTAGGTGCATGGCAATTTTTACTTTTAAGTGTTTTTGCAGTTTTCTCGAATTTTGGTTGTAATTAATCCTAAATAGTAGTCAAAGCGCTGTAACTCCAAAATAATTTTGAACCAGTTTTTCCTTAGCTCTTATAGAACTGGTAAATGCGAAGAAAATAACATAGGTAATCAACAATTACAGAGTTCGCCTCGTTATGGCACTTTGTCACAGTAACAAAATCTTGACTGGATGTTGACATCACATTTGCATGCCTAAGCAAGGTCAAAGTGACCTACTTTTGCCTGGATGCTGATGTACCATCAGGCAGGCATGCCTATGCAAGGTTACATGATCCTACCATGTAAAGTGACTGAGATATGAACTTGTCCAAAAACTTGGATGTAAATCAATCAAGCGGAAAATATAGGTCAAAGTGACCTAATTTTGTCTGGATGCTGATCTACCATCAGAGTTATATGCATATGCCAGGTTACATGATTGTACCATGTATAGTGACCGAGATCTGAACTTGGACATAAACTTGAATGTAAGTCATTCAAGCGGAAAATATAGGTCAAAGTGACCTAATTTTGCCTAGATGCTGACCTATCATCAGAGATGCATGCATATCCAAGGTTACATGATCCTACCATGTATAGTGACTGAGATCTGAACTCGGACGTAAACTTGAATGTAAGTCGTTCAAGCGGAAAATATAGGTCAGAGAGACCCAATTTTCTTGGAGGCTGTGAGATAGCCCAAGATGCACCTGCATACAAAGTTTGATGATCCTACCATGCATAGTTGCAGAGATATATGC
>MJUU01061722.1:0-41303 GCA_002080025.1 Modiolus philippinarum | reverse complement strand
TTTTTTGAAAGAGGAAATAGAATTAGACCAAAACAGCATTAATAATGCGACTAACAAGTTTCACTCCCTTTTTGAAAAAGTATGCAACTCTGCACTTAAGGGGGTTCGCTACTACATTTGAAAATAAATATGATTTCAAATAATCATGATTTTATGTTAGAAAATTAAAAAATAAACAATTTAAGTGAAAAAAATTGATAGGTTGATGATCTAGTTTTTGAGATTTAAGTGATCGAAAATTTGGCGGGAAACCGAACTCCTCTGATTTTTCATAGGATTAACATTATGAAGGTTTTACCATGAATGAATGAGACAGAATAAATAGAATCCAATGAAATTTTTACAGAATGCTCACAAAGATGTATATAATGAAATTATGGAAAAAAATAAGGGGGTTAATGGGCAAAAAATTATAATACTTTTAAATGGATGAAACCCGAGGATTCCGAAAATCTGACAAAAATCCCAAAACATGAGGAGCGAACCTCCTTAAGAAAAGAAACAAAAAACATAAAAAAAAACAAATAAATGGTTTGATCATGATTTAACTGTGATGAAGAAAGCAGTTGATGAAAAAGGTAAATTAATGAGTAAATATCCAAGAGATCCTTTAATCCGTGGATCATTTTTCAAGTTGTATAAGAAATATGCTAAACTTAGAAAATACAAAAAAAAGAGAATTCAAAAATACTATTTTAAGCCGTCTAGATGATTTGGAAACACAAAACCCTAAAGAATACTGGAATCTTGTGAATCTTCTTCGTAACGAAAACAATGACAAATCAGAAAATTGTATTGACGGGGATACATGGTATAAATATTTTTCTACTCTGGTCTCTATACCGAATAATAAAAAAAATTCAGATGTCAAAAATAGGAGAAAAATTGAAATTACTAGAAGGAAAGCACACAAGTTTCTCTCTTTTAGATTACAAAATTACAGAATCTGAATTGAATAAAGCTTTTAACAAACTAAAGTCTGGTAAAAGTCCTGGGCTTGACAATATCAGCAACGAAATGCTTAAGGCATCCAGGACGTATATAAATACTGTTTTGCTGAAACTTTTTAATGCTATTTTTACTTCTGGGTTCTATCCAAAGAAATGGTCTGAAAGCTACATAACTCCTGTTTTTAAGGCAGAAGACAGAAATAATCCAATAAATTATAGAGGTCTAGCAATAAATAATAGCTTAGACAAACTTTTTAATCTTATTTTGAATAATAGATTTGACAAATTTTTAATGGATCATGATATTATTCATGAAACCCAGATAGGATTTTCTAAAAAAGCAAGCACATCTGATCACATATTTGTTTTAAGGTGTATAATTGAAAAATATTTAAAAACTGGCAGCAGAAAACTGTTTGCATGCTTTGTTGACTTTAGAAAAGCTTATGATACAGTCATTCATGTTTGCATTATGTACAAGTTACAGCTATGTAATATAAATAATTATTTTTACAGAATATTAATATCTATGTATACTAGAGAAAGACTGTGTGTAAAAGTTGAAAACAAATTGACAGAGTCTTTTACTTCAAATATGGGTGTGAGACAAGGGGGTGTTTTAAGCCCCAACATATTTAAGTTTTTCATAAATGACCTCCCCACATTACTTGAAAATTTACTTGATTCAGTAACCCTAAATGACAAAAAAATTCCTTGTCTCTTGTATGCGGATGACTTGGTTGTTTTTTCAGAAACAAAGACAGGACTTCAAAATAAGCTTGATATTTTATACGATTACTGTAATGAGTGGTGTTTAGATATCAACATTAATAAATCAAAAGTAATTATTTTTAATAACAATGGTAGAGTTATAACAGATAATTTTGAAATAGGAAACGAGAAGCTAGAATGTGTTAAATATTATAAATATTTGGGTTTGATTATAGAAAAATTACTATTAAAATACTGGAAAATTTAATGAAGCAAGAAAACAATTGTATCAGAAGAGTATGAAAGCATGTTTCAAACTTTATAGGGATTTGAAATCTTCAAATCCCAGTGTTAAAACTTATTTACATTTATTTGATCATTGTATTAAACCTATTATCCTATATGGGTGTGAAAATTGGAGTATTGTTAATATAACACCCAAAAGAAGATCTCTTTCCCTCTTTGACATTTTTAAGGAATGGGAGATTGAGAAATTAAATTTCAAATTTAGCAAATATATTTTGGGAGTCACAAAATTGTGTACAAATATTGGAGTGATTACTGACCTTGGAAGATACCCATTATATATTGATATGTTGAAACAGTTTTTTATGTATTGGTATAGACTAGAGAAAGCACCAACAGATTTATTAAAAAATGCTTTCATAGAATATAAACACTTACATGACATTAACAAGGGACAAAACTCATTGTATTCGAACCTGTGCTTTTTCAGTGAAAAATTAGATATTGACTTACAAAATTGTAAGGGATGGAATAAAGTACGATTTAAAGTCTCCTTGAAAAAATGTCTTAAAAAAACTTTTTAGACACATGGAGCGAAATAAGATCGCTGTATTTAACAGATAAAGGCAAACTTAGTACATATTTCAAATTCAAATCCTCATTTGAAATTGAAAATTACATACCTATTTTAAAGTATAATAATCGTAAGGTTTTTGCCAAGTTTAGATTAAGTAACCATACCTTAAGAATTGAAACTGGTCGTCATGAAAGAAAAATGAACGATCTAGGTAAAATTGAATCCATACCCAGAGGTGAAAGGCTCTGTCAGTATTGTGATCTTAGTACTGTTGAAAATGAGGTGCATTTTACTTTAGAATGCCCTCTGTATGAAAACTGTCGTAATAATTTTTTACAAGATTTAATTATTAAATATCCAAGTTTAAATACACTTAACCAGCTGAATTTATTTATTTGGATAATGAATAATGAAGACACAAATTTTATCATCTCTCTTTGCAAACACATTAATGATATTTTTCAGATAAGGAGAGAAAGCAAAACAAAATGTATTTGATCTAAGACTTATTTCGATATGTCAACTTAATAGTTTCAAATGAATTTTACTTAATTTTAAGTTAACTGCATGTGTGTTTATATCAATATTTTACGTAATGGTCACAGCTGGCTCTCAACGTATCTGGTGGTTGTTTACTTTATGTCTTTTTTTTTTATAATTATTGAAAATTGTTGTATGTTTGAAATCTTGATTTGTATGCCCTTATGGGCCCTATAATTGGAAAAAATAAAACTATTCTATTCTATTCTATTCTATATCCGGGTATGTCTTTGGAACCGATACAAATCAGATCAAATCAAGTAAATTTTATTTAATTTGTAGTCAGTGAAATAAATAAGCTCTGTAGAACTTTTAAAACCGACTATACATAATCCATATTGGAACGTTACACTAAAAGACAAAAAGTTATCCGGTAATTGTGGAGTAGATTTTTAAAACATCTAATTTTGAATTTTAACCATCTTTTGGTTTGCAAACGCCTATAATTCGCTGTGTAAAAAGAGAAAAAAGCCTACCAAACTGATGGCATGATTTGCGAATACTAGCATTATTCGTAAAGACAAATCGTACGCCAGATCAAGGACTTATAACACGTCCTTGCCAGATTGAGCTCTATGATCAGAGACATATAGATACATAGCTCTATACATGCAACAAAATAACATTATTTGAACTTATGTAATAACACTATCTCTATCATCCCAAGAAAACGTACGGATCCAAACGTACAAAAGAATTCGACAGTACTAGTTACCCTGTCTGATTAGCCGTTTTACCAATTTATGACGGGAACTTAAATATTACAAAGTAATAGATCAAATTTTACATATTAGCGTCATCGACCAGTCACGTGACTAAAGTGGCTACCTGTGGATTGTCGTATTTTGTACATAGCTTGTAAAAAATAGAAAAAACAAGATTTAAAAATGCGTTCTTTAAAATGTACAAATATGTGCTTATTCTAAATAATTTTCTCTTTTTTCGGTATAATTTTCATGAGAATCGGAAGATGTTTAGTCTCGTCAAAATTTATTCTAAAATTTCAAATATTTTTACAAGTATTCCCTATTTAAGGCATTATAAATGTCGTATTTTCGGTGAAGTATCCCCTTTTTAGGGCTAATTGTGAGAGAACTAATACACTTTTCTAATTTGTACAACTATGTGGTGAAAATAGATAAAATAGGCCATTCGTCGGTGCAATTCTTTTCACTTAAGATGAAGATCTTCTCTCGTCAAAATCGATTTGAAAATCGTCATTTTCACCAGAGACATATAGATACAGATATAGATCTATATGTCTCTGTTTTCACTGATTCTACAGCTGACACCAGACAATATGGCGACAGCTAGATTGTGATGACCCAACTACATTAATTGTCAATCATATAATTAATTATTTTATTTGTTACTGTTTTCAAATACAAATACTTCTAAAAATTAACAATTGATAATTGTTAAAAATAAAGAAAAGGTCTAAAAAATAATTTTGAAAAGATCAGACTGTTAATGGTTCAATTGTTTTATTACCCTTTGACAGCCACCCACTGATGTGTTGATTGTGTCAATAAACAATTTTCACCTGTGATACCTGTGGCTTAAATACGTAAGAAATGACCTGATGATGATATATGCATTACGTGTAACAAATTCGTGTTGTGTCGTCAACGACTACATAGATATAAATTGTATTTTGAAGCATTTGCTTATTTTTGTTACGTGTAGTTCCAATTATAATATGATAATGCTTTAGATAGGTTATTCTTTTATTTGTTATTTTATTAACTTTATGCAGATACATTTATTAACTTTATGCAGATACATTTATTAACTTTATGCAGATACATAAAATTAAATGTCCCTGCCTGAAAATTCTAGCACTGATCCAACATGCCCACTTTGTCATGAAGAACCAGAGGACCAAGAACACTTTATACTAAAATGTCCGTTTTTTTCATGTGTTCGTGACCCTGAACTATTTATGTAAAGATATCAAAAACTTACTAATAGCTGATTATAATTTCAACTTTGATCATCTCAACATACCGGTATGTGAGAACCTTAAAATAATTTTAGACGGTACCCACACTAGCACTTTTCTTATGATCTTGTTTGGCCATTGATCTTATCCCAGTCTTGAAAGGTTAAACACAATTTTGTTATGACAGTGTCAGATATTCAGTCGTATTTTCAGATACTTGTTTTCAAGGACGATCAAGACCTGTTCAGTTCTCAAGATCAAACAAGATTAACGAGATCAAGGGTGATCAAGATGTGTCAAGTTTGTCTTAAGGAAACAAAATCAAACGGGCTTGATCTTAACAACCTTTACTCGCGTCTTTATCGTCCTTGAGCAAGTTGATTTTTTTACCTTAAACTATCTTAACGTGTCTTGACCGTCCTTGAAATCAATTATCTTGAAAACCAACTTAAAATCTTGCACTGTCTGAACAAAATTACGTTAAGACTGTCAAGATCGTGATAAGATCAAAATGGCTAAACAAGATCATAACCATGATATCTACTAGTGCTACTCAAAGACATATAGATATCTATATGTCTCTGTGCTACTTGACAAACAGATTTATAGAAATTGACAGTTTGGTTAAATCAGAATTTAAAATAAGACGTCCACTGTACAATTTACAAAATCATAGATACAGAAATCTATCAAAAATTAAGTCCAGTTAATGCCTATCTGTGGCGAAATCTAAAACAGTAATAGTAATTCAACTGTAGAGAATGAACAAAATGATATGAAATATTAATGTTTATAAGCATGCGAATTGTATATATGTTCAATTGTGATGGTTAACACACAATCTGGTGGATGGTGTATAGTACTAGTCTTGTGTGGTTCTATAGGGATATGGTATGGTATTGCTGAATGGTAAATGGTATACTCCACAGACGTTAACCCAAAGACGAATGGTTGTCCTACAAAGGATGTACAGAAGAAGAAAAGGTTAAGATTTCCCAATGACAAAATTACAGCTGTTGACAAGAACATCTTTAAGTTAAACTAAGTAATGGTTGAGAATCAAAAATCATAACTTTTGGAAAATAGCAGTTATTAAACTTTGGGTTCCTGTTCGTTGTGCTTTGTATTTAGAATTTTACAAGACTGTTTAAAATGTACAAAATACTAAGTAATGTCATGAATGCCAAGACAAATAAAATGTGTTGTTTTCAAAAGTGTGTAAGCGTATGAATTTATTTCTAATGAAAGTGTATCTGAACAGATAACCCGTTAAATCAGTTTTTGATTGAATATCTGATGCATTTGCAAAATGGAACAAAATTCAGTGGAAGTGACCTCACCTCTTTACAGCTTTACAGAGAGGAGGCAAGGGGTTAAATGTTATTGCGTTATTGTGTACAATTGATTTTCCGTTATCTATTATTGTAATGTCCAATTCCTTGTTATGAATTTGAAGAATCAGTTTGCTGTTATCAAGTAAATTCAAATACCCTGTGAACTGATATCGGAAAAACCAGTTCGCTGTTATGCTGTTATTGGAACCCCCTTGTCCCCTCTGTACAAAGTACACGAATATAAAGTTTTAAGAACGACCGATACATGTTCATGATAGCAATTAATAAGTATAAACTCAGTAACGTTATACTGAACCTAAAGATACAGCCCCTATTTAACGGCGGTCCCTCAACTTATCGCCAACCAACCATTTTCAAGGTACATTTTCAAAAAGTCGCATAGTTTCTATATTATTTATTCCCTCGATGATATCTCGCCACCCTCGCTTATCTCAAAAATATTCTCTGGTCCCAAAGGTGGCGAAATAACGAGGGTGCCCTGTATAGCCTGACAAAGAAATTTGAGATGACCAAGTTATGAGCAACAAAAAAGCAACCATTTAGAAAAAAAATGACATTTTATTTATCATTTGAATCTCGGAAAAGGATGTGCGCTGTTCCATTTCAAAATAAATAAGATATCAAATAAATGTTATTATTTGTTAGAAAACTAAAAAAAGAAGTAATTTAAGCGAAAAAAGATTAGGTTGCTGATGTCGTTTTTGAGATATTAGTAATAAGAACCCGAACTCCTCTAAAGCTTTCATAGATTTAAAACATGCAATTAAGAAATAATTCATGACAGGTATATGGTTATTGAAAATTAAACCACGAGCAGGGCCTTTATATCCGAATTCAACACAGAGCGTTAGCGACGGGTTAAATTAACGAATATAAAGGCCAAGCCCATGGTTAAATGACAATAACCATATACCTGCCATGACACTATAGTGCTATTGTCGGGCAACGGGTGACAGAGATTGTAAGGGCACTTTGCATTTTTTCATTAATGATTGTTGACGATCCAGCATCCATGACAAAAAACATGGATGTAGCGGTGTTCGTCGTTTAGCAAAGAATTCAGCTCAAGCAGGTGCTAGGGGCCGTCTTGAACTTACTATGAGGTATGAACAATGCTAATTTTTGAAGACTTTAGTGACTTCAAGGTGAGGAACAACAACAAAAGCGCTATTCCTTTGCTTGCTTCTACTATGTATTTGTAGAGAATTTATCTCATGTTCGGTGCACTTACTCCATGTCCTTTCTTTGTCTAATTAACAGTTGATAATTCCAATTGCAGTTGCAACGTCCAATTTCATTGGTCAACGTCACGAACGACAACGAAGTTATTTTCTCGATAATATATAATGTGTAAACGCGGCTTTTCACTCACAAACTTTACATAGTTTGTGAGTGAGTCGGCCGCGTTTACACATCGATAAACTCCTCCAAAATGACTTTTATTCCTATAATAGAGAACATTCAGGTAAGAAAAGAGCTTAAAATGAAGTAGATGCTCAACATTTTCTGAAACTTAAATTTTGCAAGATAATTTAATTTATTTCCTTAAAGTAAGTCCGAATAGATCATACAACATTGACACCAGGCTCCATGATGTGATTGATTTTGAATAAGGCCTAAATTACCTACTTTAAATTTCATAAATATATAGTTTCTTATATCTATTTGTCATTTATTTTTCATTTTATGTTGACAAAGTCCCACAGAAGGGTCGAAATATGAACAATAATTTTTATGTACTATTTACTTTGTTTATTTTGAAGTCTTTTTTCAGGTCACATTGTATGTATCCGATTGGATCTATCACCGCGGTAGTAATGATATTGTTGCTTTGTTCTAGGTTATCTATACACAGCAAAAACATAAATATGACACAGGATAGTAAGGAATGTTGGTAAGGGATTAAAAAAAGAGACCGAAATACGATATTGCGACTGTCAAGCGAGTGGCAAAAGTTTAATTTCGAAGAGATGTAATGTTACACCCCAAACCGACATTCAGAAAGACTGAACGCAGATTTTTTAAGAGACGTTGTTAATACTTGACTAATTACAGCGTATCTAGAGCAATTCTTGAATATAAGTGTCCTGAGACGAATTTACATTTTGATTGGATGATTTTATTATATATGACTAATCAAATATAAAATCTTTTAATGTAATTGCTGTCAATCTGATGTCCTACATACACAGTCAATCAAATGACAATGTTTAACATGTTTGTTTGTTTTCATCTCCACATACAGTCTTTTATTTTGAACTCCGGCTTAGAAATTAAACTTCTACCACTGGCTTGACCGTTGCAATCAAACCAAATTACAGAAAACAACGGAAAAGTGGTCAATAAGTTAAAGTCAAGGAACAAAGGGATAGAAAAACGTAAGTAAATTTATGGCGGATTTATATACCAATTTGTCAACACTGAAGTATCATGGTAAACCCCTTCAGGCAGTACAAGTTGGTATACAATAGAATTCTATAGAAGCTTGATATGCTTGACGAGCAGATAAAAGACAAGAGTTAAGAATGAGTCTTATAGGTGTTACTAGAGGAATATTGGTATGTTCATTGAAAAATTGCAAATAAAATATGTTAATCATCCGGGAAATCCGCCACAACACCAAAACATAAGCTATGAGAGTCTAGACTCCGGTATGAGACTCAAGGTAAATAGCATATTACTTCACATGCGAATAAAAGATATAAAAACGTCAAAGGAAATAAACAAACTTAATAATTTTCTAAAAATGATTTTGTATGCAAATTTTCTAGAATGATGACCAATGCTAGGAAACTGAATCATTGATAGTTGAAATTATTTTAGCTACCAATTCGTACAGACTTACGGACAGTACCACAGAACAGGAAACATGTGCTTACACTTTTGAATCAAATAATTTCGACAAATAACAAATAAGTCAAGGTGTACAAGAACGGCAGTAGAATACCGAAGGAACAAGGGAAGTGATAATCACAAAAAAGTCCAGAGACATGGTAAAAACGGCAAGAGAGAAAAACAAAGTAAACAAAACAAGGACACGAGACAGCTACAATGCACGGAAAGAAAAGACGACATTAAGAACCAGGGCACACATAGTGTGAACTTCCATGAAAACCGGGAATGAAATCAGACGCTCCGGAAGGGTAAGCATGTCGTGCTCCACTTACGACACCCTATCAATGAGGCATATATTGTTTTGAAAAATCTGTCTGGTAGCGGATTGGTTAATTCCATTTGCTAACTCTTAGGCAAAACCAATTGAAATCCATGGTAAATGTTTCGTTCAAACAATAACAAGGACATATCGGTAACACAAACATCACTGACGAAGACAAAACTAAAATTTTACAGTATGCTATACAAGACAACACAGAAAACTGAAGTGCTAGCATTGTGAACTACCATAAACACCGGAAGTGACATCAGGTGCTCCTATCCTGCTCCGCTAGCGACACCCGCAAGAAATAGATAAGTCATTATTTATAGAGGAGTAGAAAAAGACTCATTGCTGAGTCTTACAAAGCGATATGTAGCTGAAACACACAATTGAAATATTGAAATAAATGCATCGGTAAACGAACTGCCGAAGCAAATAAAAAGGTATAAAAGAGAAACAACTAGAACTAAGATTTACACAAATAGGTACAACATGACACATCGACAGTAGAATACCGAAGGAACGAACGAGTGGTATTTACAAAAATCGAAGTCTACAAAGCACAGAAAAAAATCAAAACCATGATGTTAAGATGTCAATTTTCATGTTCAGACTAAAATAAATTTGAATTGCAATAATTGCATTTTTTCTGCATTTATTAATTTGTGTTTTATGGCTTAAGAGTCTGTCTAGTTCACAAATATTTATTATTTTCATCTCAATTTAGTATCTGGAAACAGACACTGAGTTCTGTTTCATTTAATAACAAAACATCATGTAATGAAAAGATTGATTGAGTAAGTACATTGTGTGCTAGGTGTTTCACGCGACTTTCAGCAATATACATTTCAGCTAATATATCGTTGCAGTGAGTTTAAAGGTGGAGAGGGCGAAAGAATCAAGAAAGAACCATCAAACTTTGGCATACAGGTAACTGACATACCAAATTACCTACGTATGTCGAGTGCACCTTTTTGTGGTTTTCAAAGTGAGGCACGAACTCACAGTGTAAATTCGTTGACCACAAAACAATTAAACCGAAACTGCATTTTATTTGAATTCTGCACATGGTCATTTCAACAACGTAGCTATCTCTTCAGTGCAGATAAATTCAAAATAAGGAGAAGCTAAAATCAAACAAACGTAAGGTCAATATCAGCTTCGACAGAGATTTACAAGAAGTAGATTCCAAATATTTTTATACCGTTTCTAAACTTAAGATGTTGCAACTTTTCAAGCAATCAGATTTTCGTACTAGCACCGAAGTTCTTGACTACGGGGCCGGTTAATACTAGATAAAAAAAGTCTACGTGATAATCACTGATCAACTACAAGTGTAAAAAATATTGATACTGATATATAAAATAAAGATATTGTTTCTATGTTAAGTGTAAGTCCTTGAACTGCAAATTCTGTCAAGAGTTTGTAAGAGAGTCGCACAAGAAACACAATCAAAGCTAAATACATTTTTTGGTGTTCTTCATCTTTTTGAAGGTTATCTTTAAGTCGTGGAATTATTTGCTTCAAATACTTTTGGAGATATTTGCAGACATGCTGTAACGGGATAGTTATAAAGGTATATTGATCATCTCATTTCCCCAATACAATGCTCGGTTGTCAAAAACAGAGCATATTATTACCCTTTCGCAACGCTCGATTTTACCCAATTTTCACAGGCTTTAGTACTATAAGTGCTTAAGTATAAATTCAATGTTTCTGATTTGTAATACATTTTGTTGATATCTCGAAATTTGTTCTTTTTTTCATTTTGTCATGTATGGCACGCCGTATTTGTATTTATTCCACTTTTAAGATATCTTGTTAAGTTTAATAAGATATCTTATAAACTAAATGAGATATCTTATAAACTAATTGAGATATCTTAATAATTAAATAAGATATCTGATATATTAAATAAGATATCTTATTTAACTGTAATTAAAGATATCTAATTAAATATATTAACTAAATAAGATATCATATTAACATATTTAGATATCTTTTATAGAATTTATTATAAACTAATAGAGATATCTTATAAATTAAATAAGATAATAAGATATCTTATATACTAAATAAGATATCTTATAAATTAAATAAGATATCTTATTAATTTCAATTTAAGTAAATATCTGATATATTAAATAAGATATCTTATATATTAAATAAGATATCTTGAAATTGAATAAATAAGATATCTTGTAAACTAATAAAGATATCTTATATATGAAATAAGATATCTTATATATGAAATAAGATATAACGTTTATAAGATATCTAATAAACGAATCGAGATACCTTATTTACTAAATAAGATATCTTATTAAACTGGTTATAAAGATAACAAAATAACGAGATACATGAGCATGTGAGCTGTTTAAAGGGATGAATTTAAAATCTAAAATATGACCTAAAGCACAAAAAACACATGGCAAAATAAAAGAATAGAAACAATAAAAAGGTCGACCGATATATTTCGACAAACATGTTATAAAGATATCTTATTAAATATGTAAGATATCTCATTTAATAATTAAGATATCTTATTTAATTAAAAAGATATCTTAGAAACTAATAGAGATATCTTATAAATTAAATCAGATATCTGATATATTAAATAAGATATCTTATATACTAAATAAGATATTTTATAAATTAAATAAGATATCTCATTAACTTCAATTTAAATAAGATATCTTATAAACTAATAAAGATATCTTATATTTTAAATAAGATATCTTGAAATTGAATAAATATAAAAACGGCATGCCAGACGTTAATCGGTGGAATTTATGCATGTTTGTTTTTTTTCGGTGTACTACTGTAGATGTTAGTCAATGTTGTATTTAATAAAGTTTAGCGCTTAGCAGTCAAGTTTATTTCAACTGTGAATTCAAAAACCATTTTGGCCTGTTGTATCTTGTTCGTTCGTAGGGTTATAGCTAGAGAAGTATAAAATGAATTTCACAACTACTGATACAACGTATTATTTGACTGGTTGAGTATATCTTAAGGTCCATTAAAGGAAGAAAATAAAAGGAGTAAATAGACTAAAAACATAAAACACCACCATGATGTAAAGCATTCTCAAGACAAAGTTCTATTCCAAATTACACACATCATTAGTTCAAATGTTAGATAGAATGAAGATAAGAATTGCCAATGACGAGAAATATCATATTATCAAAGATTTCACATCCTAATGGAATCAACAGATACTTCTTTTTTGGTGCCACACGTTCATGTTCAATCGGATTCATTGTCACTGTTGGCGGACCAGAGATCCCGACTGTATTCACCAGCACAATATCAGACCTGTCTGACATGAAAAATTTACATCCCGTTTTACACACACGTACTGTTTAAAACTACTGAGGCTTCGTTCTGTGTTTTGCGTTCAGCGGATGCCCTTGGTATTGATTTCCGCCACCAATTGGTACTGGATTTGGCCTCCTATTTCGGTATTTTTGGAAATGAGTACTTCTTCTCAGACTTCTTTTGGATTATGGCTTTCTTTATTACTTTATTCTAATACTGCTGATGAGAGGTTACTCTATTAAACACGTGGATACAGCATGATGAAATTTTACTTTTTATTACGCAACTAGGGTATTTTTGTATTTCCAAAAACGTCCCCTTAAAATGTTTTTATAGGGATAACGTCCCATGTACTATTACCAACACTATTCCTTTATTTGTTTATTATAAATGAATTGAAAAATGTTCATGTTATAAAAAAGAAACACCAAATAATCAATAAAACACAAATAGAGATGGCACAAGACTATTGTTTTTCTCGGAATTGGATCGAAATTGGTTACCTTGATAAAATGTGGCGTTTTCAACGGAACACAACTCCATGAAAGTATGAGTCTGACCATAACTAAATAAATGTTCTACATTCACAAATGCCAAAATCCAAATGTTTACATCGAAGTTGGCTATATCTCATGGACTGAATCGAACAGTAACTGGTTAAACATTTACTAAATGTAATGGCATACAAAAGGGGGTGATTTTCATGCTTCAGAGAACAATATGGTATGGACCTATAAATGAGAATTACAAGAAAACAAAAGAGACAAATCAAACAAGGGCAATTTCTGCATCATTTTGTGCCAAATAAATATATTATTATTTATAGGACTTATTTTAGAAAAAAAGTATTGTTAAATATTTCTTATTTTTTACTCATAACAAACTTCATTTGGGAATAGATATACATATTCTCATCAACTGCATTTTTTATAGTGTTTTGTAATAAACTAAAAGTTAATGTACGTTCCTAATGGAACTTAATTTGATACAGGTTCATTACATTTTCAGCCAAAGTTCTCAACAAAATAAGTGACACTTCATTCTTTAAAATTCTAAATTCAAATGTCTGGTCATTATGACCTTGTGACTTGGAAAACAAAAGCGACATCGCTTTGATTCGCAACCAACAATCGGTTTGTAGATCTGTCGTAGTGTAGCACCTGTGGACGAATTAGCCCATTTTCTTCTCCAAGTAATTGTCGTCCATGTTGTCCGTTAGAAGAGATCACAACAACATTGGAAGACCAAAGACCAACAACATAAACGTTTCCTTCATTGTCTATACTAATTCCGAGAGGAAATCTCAGAATAGATTCATCTTTGAATTGCCATTGTGTGTTACCATGGAGATCACAACATGTCACGGTATGTTTGTCCCAGCTCGTATAGTAAAGTTTATCTCTGTATGTAGCAACATATGACATTGTAGACATTTTTCCTATAAAAATATCACTTTCAGACTCATCGTTCAGACTCATCATACGCAGACCTTTGTTTTCGGCACAGCAAATCAATGTATTATTTCTATACACGACCCCAGAATAGTCTGACTCTACTGACATAGTTTTCTTGATTTGTCCACTATCCATGTCTATTATCCTTATACATGTTGGAGAATAACCACTAGATGTAACAGCAATAGTGTTAGTATCCTCTATATAAGTTATATCCCAAGTCTTCGGCGTCAGTTCACCTGTATAAAAGTCATGAGTTCCATCTTTGTTCATTGATCTAACATATTGATGCACACAAGAAAATATCATTCTGCCGTTAGGTAGCAAAAGGCATCCATGTGTGTTTTGATTTTCAGTTTTTATCGTCTGCTGCAGCTTTAGTGTAATATTTTCAATGGATCTGGAAAGTGTGGGAACAACCATTATCTGTGCTTGTCTGTCCTTTCTTCTGGATATAGTAAGCTCGCAAGGACAACTCTGGGTGGTGACTTTGCCTAATGTCTGAATGTTTGTCGGAAATGTTTTTATCATGTTTTCGAATTGACATGAAATGTTTGTATTGCTCATGGCTTCGTTTTTAAGAAGTGAGTGTATAGCTTGGTCGATGTTTGCAACTTCACGCTCTATTCCATGTATAGAAAGGAATGTTTGGAGATCTGTTGCATGTTGTTTAATATTTGACATAGTACTTTGATAGTCGTTTAGTTGTTTTTCTTCGTTGCTTAAAGAATTAAGAACCTCAGTGGTTTTGTCTTGTACTTTTGTTTCTACTTCAGCAAGTTCGTTCATTAGTTTCTCTTGAATCTGATCTAAGTGTTGGTTTATCCTTGTTCTTATAGCTGAAATTTCCTTTTCTATATCTTGCCTTCGTTGTTGAACGGAGGTCAAATGATCCTGTCTATTTTTACGCATTTTTTCAATGGTGTCCAAAATGTCTGTAATAAGTTGCTCGGTGTCCTTAAATGTATCAGATGTTTTTGCACTCTGCACGATTCTCTCTATGGTTTCTACATCTTCACATTTTTTGTGGCTGGCTACGACACAAACTCTGCAACATGGACAATTATGTTGTTTACAAAATAATTGAAATTTCTCACTATGTTCGTCACAGTATTCTCTTATCTCCAGAATATTGTCAGGTAAGCTAAGGTACTCTGTAATGGGTATAGTTCTATGTTTCCGTGTTGCCTTTGATAAGCCATGGTGTTCTTGACATTCAACACACAATCCTTCATCACATTCGGAACACCAAACTTCTGCAGATTTATGGATATGGCGCAGATCACATATATCACAGATATGAGTAGAACTTGCCATTAAACCTGTAATGATAATCACTTTTTCATTTCTGATTTAAATTTCTAAACATCTGCATGTTATAATCTCAGTGATCCTTTTTAATTACTAACATCCTAAACTATATCATGTGTCATTCCCTTCATTTAAAACTAATTTGTTCTTTTATTGCACATATTCATCAATGTTAATACTGTCTGTGACTCCACGATCTTATGGACCGCTATTGGATATCTGTTTCCCGAATGACAACAGATCTTTCAATTTACAAATAAAGTTTGTTTTTTCCTCGATTGGATTTGGCTTTACTACCGGAGTTGATATGTTAAACACGGCGCTTGTCTTATAAGAAGCAGGAGATGCTTACTCTACCGGTACACCTGATCCCACCCATGGTTTTTCATGGATCTGTGTTGTTCATCTGTATGTGTGTCTTCATTTTTTTGTCCCGTACTCATGTGGTGTCCTTGTTTCTTAGTGTTTCCGATGTTGCCATTGTCCACGGATTGTTCGTTCTTTTGAAAAACTATTATAGCCCATGTTGCTTACAGTAGCCAGGCCATGAAGTACGCTAATTGATATTTACTTTTATGAAATATTGAGAATAAATATTGCCAGATGGGAGCTAAAATTGAAAAAAAAACGATACTGTAAACGTATTAATTTTCGCGGTTGCTAATTTTCGCGGTTTCTTGAACTGGGACACATTCGCGTGTATCAATTTTCGTGGTTTTTACGGGAACAACTTACAATTCTGATTGTTTCTTACATTTTTGCGGGTACTAATTTTCGGGGTCTTTTGTAAACATCGAAAATAGCGAAAATTAGTACACAGCGAAAATTACTACTTTAACAGTATTTCAAATTTTCAGTATAGTGAGGGTAATAACAAAATTATTGAAAAAAATTGCCAAGAGCCAAAAGGCAAAGTAGGTGCAAAAACGACAAAAAATGTCAACTGCAATAGTCCTATATGTAACTTAGAACAAGGTATTTCAAAAGAAATGTTGCGTCAAAGAGGTTTTATGGCGCGTCAAACCTCCCTAACATTGCGGTAATGTAAGGTAGCAACTCAACAGCTGTTGTAAGGTCATAGACAGTGAGATTAAATGTACATATCAGTACTCAGTTAAAATGAATCTTGAATCACAGATCGGACCGAAATGTCAAATTTAGACTGATATCTATTAGAGAACCTTTATGATAATCGTAAGAGACGGATTATAATTCGAAGCATTAGTTAATAAAATTGTCATATAGATAACCATTCCTGCTGAGAAAGTCTGCATAATTGGTGGTTGATCTCACGTAACGGATAAACTGTGAAAAAATGTACAGGAGACATGAAATATTACTCTACAAGTTTGAAAAATCGGTAATTTTGAAACTAAAGTCGGCTGTTTTGTTGTAAATTTTATTACTGAGATGACTATTTAAGTCAAATTCGAAATTTAAGACAAAATGTAGATCTATTGGTTTTCGTAGCTCCCTTTATCTCAATTTTTGGAGGATATAATGATGGGATCCATTGAGGAAAGGATGAGTAATCAATGGAAAGAACATCATCAATATACCCATAATTCAGTTTTTAAAGAGTCTCTAAAGAAATTCAGTCTTGTTGGAGTATAAGATTGATTCTGCTAGCAGAGGAACACAATTCGATGTATATCAATTTGCTGTTGATAAATAGCATCTCCCAATGTGAAAATATATTATCGACAAGAAAATCAAACATACTGAAGACAATCATTATCAGGAATATTTTCAATCTGCAGATAATAGATTTACAGTAATATTGGTATTTAGTAATGTATAAAAGGCGAGTCGATTCCTCCAAAAGTGGACTGTTAGACACCCGAGGGTATTTACCAGTCTAGTAGAATAGTACTTTAGTTATGGCCTGATGAAAACCGACCTCATGTTTGGGTGGCAATACCTAAATGTAAGTAAATGTAAGAATTTTTTTTCAATTAAGCATTTCCGCTTTTCATAGAGATCCTAGCGAATTGGTTTTCCAAATGCTTTGATTTGATCTATACAGACGCGAGATAAATTATTGACTTGTTTTTCTTGTGCAGTTCCCTGGTTGATTGTGGCATGTGATTGTAAGGTTCGGACATTGTAAGTGTTTCCTGTTATCTTTTCTTCATTAATTGTATTTTGATATTGCCATTGTTTATTCTATTGAGCAATTTCTTTATCTGTTCATTTTGATTATCAATATATTGGTTCTAGCTTAAATGTCTCTAATGTGAAGGCAACATTAGTTATCCGACCATTGAAGATTTCAGATGTCGATGCCTATGAAAATGACTGCAAATCATATTGTTTGAGGAATCGGAATAAAAGTATAAAATTTACATTAAAATTATAAGACATAATATTGTTCCGACTTTTGCTTAAAATGTTCTTGTAGATAATAAGACAGAATAAAATAAACAGAAGGTTAGATATAACCGAACACCTGGACAGGTGAAAAAAGGGAGAAGGAGAAGACATTAAAAGAGTGGTAAGCAGATAACAGGAGTAGAGAGATTAGAGGCATTGATTTGGAAAGTAGGCGGAAGACTACTGGACAATAGTCGGTTAGGATGTGATAGAAAAGAAGGTGATGATGGGACCGGGTTTTGAGTTTGGGGGGGGGGGGGATCCCGATAGGCATCTCTTGTATGTAGTACAGGCAGAATAATTTTTCATTGTAGCATCGTTAAATGATGCCTCAACAGTGTCTATCTAGGCAAAGGCTACGCGAACCCAAACAACAATGGTATCTCAAAATTGTTTTAGTTGCTACCACAAAGGAGGCAAAACAGTTATATATTCAGTAATCTGGAATTATAAATGTGTCACACCTACGTTTATCGGCTACAACAATCTTGATTCAATTATTTTTTTTCTTGACGTTTATGCGACCTTGACCGGTAACTTATTGATCCCAAAATGAAAAGTTGTCGTCCTTACTTCTGAAACTGTCATCTATTATTGTCTATTATCTACCTCAAAACAACGACTCGCATTTTTTACGGAATCTCTTAGAATCAACCAAGCTGTGCATTAAGATCATAAAACACAGGGTAAAAACAGTAAAATTCCCCAATGTGAATTAATCTTTATGTGTCAACATGGCATTTATTTGTTTGCTTTCAAAGAAAGATGAAAAAAATCGGTAGTATAAAACATATTATTGTGAGGGTCGATTTGAATGACATGCTAACTAGTTTTTGAAATCTACAAAACTTTTGAAAAGGCCAGGGTTACATTTTATGCAAACTACAAGATAGTTGGTACAGTCAAACGATTAACTGCAAGTATCGCTGAAAAGTTTGCAATTTTTCTTGGATTAGATTATGGACATATTAGCAGGTCTTTTCGACCTTCATGAAAATGGTAATCTAGTAAAAACTGGTTTCGTTTGTGTGTGTGTGTGTGTGTTTTTTTTTTGTGTGTGTGAGTTTTTGTTTTTGTCTTTTTCAATGTTTATTTGTTTGTTTTGGTTTTTTTTAAGGGTGGGGTAACCTTTTTTTTCTCAGATGAAGGGGAGGTGCTCGAAGACGTTCAAAATCTATGTGTTGATATTAATCAATCAAATCAAAATTAGATCCACAATTTTTTCCTTACACTCACTGCATGACAGATTTACAAAATTGTGTTGCATATATTTCTTTCTTTTTTTTTCGCTTACTGTAGATGTATAATCACATATGGTTTGATACAATACAATAATTGCCCCTGTTTATCTTAGTAAATTCAAAGTCAAATCGAATTATCAAAAATAGTCCTAAAAAGAAGAAAAATAAAAAATAATAACAAATGAAACAACAACAAAAATAGATCAATAAATAAAAAGAAATGTAGATTGACTGATGAACCCCTTCTTGGGTCTTTTCTTTTCCTCTATTATCCAAGTTCACGTCGTCATAACGTGACGTCGAAAGAACAAGAAGATTTTGAATGAGCCAATGCATCGGCCCTCTGGCACTGAGAGGAGTATGACTTTTGGCCGATGATCGGCCCTGTGGCACAAAACTCGTTAAGGAAGGGACGTCAATCAGAACTCATAGAAATATCACATAGGAACAAAATTCAGGAACATGTTATAGTGTGATAAAGTAGGTTGATTTTTAATTTTTTGTTAAATTGCAGAGCGGATAGATCTTGTTATGCTGATCATTTTACTCATGTCAGAATTTTTATATTTGTATCGGTTTTGGAGTACTTGCCAATGTGCACACATTGTGTTCCTCTACTCGTAGACTTGTTGTAATACTATTAAGAGACCGATTTTCTTCAGAGATTTGAAAAAGGCCACAAAATTTAAGATGCTAGATCCTTCAATCTCACTTATAGATATAAAACCATGTACAGTGATATTGTTCTCATCTTTTGTTAAATGTCCCTTGTGGTAATATTTGAAGTTTCGGCCCGACTGTAATTCAAGATCAACTTTATACTTTTTCAGGGGATGAACATTTCCTATTGAGTTGCTACCAGACATTACTGCAATAAATAGGAGGTCTGGTGCTGCTCTTAACCATTTGAAGCTGCAATTTCTTTTGAAATGACTGTACCAAGTCAGAACCATTGTGGTTACAATTTTTCAGGTGGTTTTGCGCCTTCTTTGTCCTTCTTTATTACCTTTTGATTTTGGCTCTTGACAATTTTGTTCGATAATTTTGTTATTAGCCTCATTGTTTAATGGACAGATAGCAAAACTTGAAATTACCCTAAGGCTAAAATAAAACTTTTTGTATAGACTGGACAAAGCATACATACATATTTAAATTAATATCATATCCACACAATTTTCCAATTGTGAACTTTCCCTTTCTTAGCAGCAATATACCTACCTCTCCACCCTATGGAGTGTATATTTCACAGTTGATTCGTTACTGTCGAGCGTGTAGTTTGTACAGTGATTTTTTGAACAGAGCAAAAACACTGTCCCAAAAGCTGCTTAGTTAGGGATTTGTTCAACCTATGTTAATTTCATCCCTCAAGAAATTCTATGGCCGTCACCATAACATCATCGAAAGATATGACGTGTCAGTATCCCAAATGAAAGTGGACATTTTCAGCTAGATTCACGTCTTCCCGGATTTGACTACCGACTTTGACATTTTCCTCGATTGACCCACTCACAGTGTGACGGGTGCTGTTAACAGAGCAGGACATGCTTACCCTTCCGGAGCACCTGATGTCACTCTCAGTTTCACTGGAGTTCACACTGTGAGTGCTATGTTTTGAATGTTGTGATTTCTGTTTCTGTGCCTGTTGTCTGTCTAGCGTCGTTGTTTTGTGTCTGGCGTCGTTGTTTTCCATGTTCTCGTTTTGGCCATGCCTTCGGACCTCGATTTTTGTAGTTTTCACCCCTTTGTTCCTTCGGTATTCTACTGCCGTTGTTTTATAGAACCAAATATGAGGCCCATCATGGGTTTCTTGATTACCTGATGATCAGGGCATTTTTTTTTAATGATTATTTGATTACGAGGACATTTATTTAATGTGATTATTTGCTTATTACCTTGCATTTTTATATACTTTTTGATTACTAAGCCAAAAACTTTCTGATTACCAAGGTAAAAATTTAGTGATTATTTAATTACCGAGGCAAAAATTTAATGATTATTTGATTCCTATGACCCTTCCATGAGGACCCTCAAATATTTTCCAAATTATTATTTGAAAAAATGGAATGTACGAGAATCTCTGTTATCTTATCTATTTGCCATATTGAATCTTTCAACTTTTTTGAAAGGACTGACTTTAAAAGTCATTTGCTCCCTTGAAAGTCACCCTTATGCCCTGTTTTTTTTCTAGCTTCCTTGTGTTTTCTTTATGTTTCGAATTATGTTATTGTAATGTGTGCTTGTTTTTCTCTTCTCTAGGCATAAAAACAAACTTGACATTACTTTAAAAATCGATCAATAGTCATTTCGTTTCTTGTCGTTTAATGTCCCGTAGTGCAGATATGTATATAATTGAAGCGAAACTTGAAATGTTGGAATTAGGTTTATGAGACTTAGTCTCGTGTGAATTTACTTCATATTCTGTCATAGAAAATTTGTCAGTTTCCCGAAAGCATCATTCAATTTTTCACATACATTACCAGAACCCCTTTAATGGCAAATTACCCTGATTAACCTGATTACCTGTTATCCTACGTTCAGGTATGTCAGATATTCCACCAGGAAGTAAAATGGTCATATAATAATTTGCTTTTGTTAATACATCACGCGGCTTATTTTATCTATCATAATGCAAATATTTAATTTGTATATGTAACGTATTAAAGGGGCGCTTCTAGGGACACGTTTGATATGTATACGTCAGTGGTGGTAATGACAAAATTATCGAACAGAACTGTCAAGAGCAAAAGTCAAAGGGGTAAGAAGCAAAGCAGAATGATATTTCAATTCAAAAAGCGGGGACTCGCTGATTTTTTACAAATAAAGTAAAAAAAAAAATTCTGTTATTTTTCAGTTGGAATTTTAATAAGAAAAAAGTCAAAAATGTCAAAGGATACTCGACTGTTGTGTATACATGTATAATTTTGAACTAGAGGCTCAGAGACTGAGCCACGGGGGTCACTTCCTAGATAAAGGTATATACAGACGTGCCACTGGAATGGGCCTGTTTTTGCAGTTGTCAACTATATGAATGGGTAGCAATTTTTGACAGCATGTATATAAATTGGTCGTAAATTAACCCCAAATGACCAGAATCTCTACTGGTTTCTGTAATCAATTAAGTATTTATCAATTTTTGATGTTTAAGAACATTCCTGCTGTGAAATTAATGGTTTTCTGACTCCAATTACACATTTTTACTATACGGTTGGGTATCAGTGGCCATTCATGTCATTGGCGGGTTAACATACGCGTATATATTATATACGCGTATATTTACGCGTATATAATCACTATATACGCGTATATAGTTATTATATACGCGTTAATTGTTAAAATATACGCGTAAATTGTTAAAATATACGCGTATATATACGCGTATTTTGTATAATATATATATTATTTAAATTTTATTTAATATACGCGTATATATACGCGTATATTTATTTAATATACGCGTATATATACGCGTATATTAACCCATATATACGCGTATATATTATAAGATTCAATAAAATAACGAAAAAAATGTAAACATTCTGAGCCAATCAAAACAGTCGTTGCTTAAGCGTTCGGTATCATCATTAAGGGGGCATAATCTGTGACAAACGTGAAAATGGCGCTATCTAGACTCCATGATTTAATCAGGAGAGCACAACAAAGAGGTCCAGAGGCACAAGAACCTGATGATGAAGATTTTGTTAGTGGGTGAGGAGCACGACACGGGAAAATTAATATAGCATTTTCAATGCCCGAGAGATCCGTTCTATTCTTAATTTCACTAAAGACTACTGGTCAAGAAGTAGATCTCGCCAGCAAGTAGTTCTCGCCACCCGATTTTTGGACGTTTCTTACGAAAAATCGTGAATGAAAATATTTTAAACAATACTTGTTATGCAAAGTAGACAAAATAATGATTCCAAAGAGCTATTACTGAACGATTTTAGTGGAAAGATTAACATTTGCTGAGCAAGATGGCGAGAACTGCTTCTGTGAAAAAGATGGCGAGATCTACTCCTTGACCAGTAAAGTCAAAATCTAGGACAAAACATCAAACCTTTGCCTGTATTAATCAAGTTACTATTGATAAAATCATAAAATGTACGTAAATATGTTTTAAATATGTTTTTAATAAACATTAACATAATATTGGGAAGGCATGGCTATGAAGCGCTTCCGAAGTATTTTAATTCAACCAATTTTGTTTAGATTCTTATTTTCGGCGCTCTGGAATTAAAACATTGTCGGCCGTTGTGTATTTATTTTACAAACCTAGTCTTGATCCTTGTTGCGCTTTATTGACCACAATTTTACACGTACACGTAAATGACACTGATCCGGAAGTCGAATCTTTACAGGAAAATTCACGCGCTAGACCGGATATTGAAGACGATTTCAAGCCATAGTATATTTGATCTGATTGATATTTCTACCATTAACAATTGTAAATAAACCGGTACAGCCTATTACCATAAACCAGGTATCGCTGATTACCACAATCACCACAAACTGTTCATTAGAAAAAAAGTTTGTACGAATAACCATTTTGTCTAAACGTACAAAAAGTTTGTACGAGGAACAACGGCCTTCAAAAAATCCAGAGGACTGATGATTGATTTATTTTTTTAAAACTTGGTGGCTAACCATAACGGATACTTCTGGAACAAACACGCGTTGCACGATAACTTTCGGGTTTTGCAACGGATATTACTTGATTATAATGAACTGGTTGGTTACGGGTCAATTATCTCTGGATTATCCATTGAATACTTATCTAAAACACAAGGAAACCTTAGACACGCCCAACCAGTTAAAATAAATCGAGTAATACTTGGCATTATTATGGATAAAGTCGGCCGGGTCAGCCTAGTTTTATCTGTTTTAAAAAACAATCCTGCATACGTTTCTGTCAAGTGAAAATTTAGCGGAACGCCCTTTTATGAGTGGCCGTTCATGTCATTGGCGCGATAATATACGCGTATATATGTATATACGCGTATATTACTGCAATATACTCGTATATTGTTGACATATACGCGTATATTGGTGTTATTTACGCGTATATTGCATTTATATACGCGTATATATACGCGTTAATAATTTGATCTAGCATTTTTATTATATACGCGTATATTTTTATTATATACGCGTTTATGTTAACAAGATACGCGTAAATTTTTTTTGAGTGGCCATTCATGTCATTGGCGCGATAATATACGCGTATATATGTATATACGCGTATATTACTGCAATATACGCGTATATTGTTGACATATACGCGTATATTGCATTTATATACGCGTTAATAATTTGATCTAGGATTTTTATTATATACGCGTATATTTTTATTATATACGCGTATATGTTACAATATACGCGTAAATTATATACGCGTATATTTTTATTATATACGCGTATATGCGGGTGCATATTTACAATATACCAGAACCAATCAAAATTGCCGTTATGTTTGATTAAAGGGTGGTTAATAAAAGTTGTAACCCGGGCCGGAAAATGTGTAGCTAAAATATTTCAAATAGCTATAAAATCGTTATTTCTGGAAAGATTAGATTTTGATGAAATTTGGAAATAAAGTGCCTTAATATGGTTTATTTGTATAAATATTACAATTTTTCAAAATGAAATCGATTGTTATACTTTTTCCGGCCTGGTCCTAGAGCAAGGAGAAGTGGAACAAACACTAACGTATGTAAAAAAACATGGAAATAATTGATTGACAATCTAGTAAAATAAACTAACCCTGAACCACTTTGTCTTCTATTTTAATAGTATTATTATCCCCTCGCCAACGATGGGGATATGGGAATGGGAATATTTGGACATCTTTATATATTGAATATTATTTAAACTTTGAGTGATGAAGGCTTTTATATGATGTAAGGAAGTAATATTATTGAAAGTCAAGTTCACACAAACTTAACTAAGTATATATTTTGTTGCAAGCCAGGGGATCTTGAGGTCTGTTTGAGTTCAATGCAGGTCTGTATTTAGGAAACATGTACCACCAGATTTAAATTTTTTGAGCTACAAATATATGTAATGATGACAGTTGGGCATTACCAACCACTAATGACAAAGTAAATAAAAACGATACTATAGGGTTATTGCATGAATATTGGGAAATATTGGCCCGAGTAGAATTTTATATTGCACGAGTTTTCGAGTGCAATATATGTTCTACGAGTGACAATATTATTAACATACTGCCTTCAGTTGAGGGTGTTATGGCAGATTACCACACTCGGGCATAAAATATCACACTCTGAAAAAAATATCACCCTCGACGTCTCGGGTGATATTTTTTCCTCGTGTGATATGTTTTGTCAATTAACAGTAAATGGTCTTACCAGGGCATCGAGCAGTGATTTTGTTACCCTTATTTTACATCCGAATAAAGGCTGTTTCCCCTAGAACACATTCCCAAAATGGCATCACAGCTACCTTTTTTTCTTCCCAATTTTTCGGAAAAAATTCCCAAAATGAGAAAAAAAAATGGCACATTCATCTGATTTTTTGTTTACATTTATGCACATTATGTCAGAATTATTTAACTAAACTTTCTTGTTATATATAGTTCAACCATTTTTGCATAGGCATTGACCAAAAAATCATTTCTGAAAATCAAAGTTTATTGTTTTCTGTTTTAATCCTTGGAAAATAAACGGTTATTTGATTTCCCAATTTGTCTGAAATGTCGATTAATTTTCCCAATCAAAAAGGTACAGGCAGTTTTGAAAAAAGGTAACAAAATCACTGTCGAAGGGTAACTGAACATACTGGCCCATTATATAAATTGATATAGATGTGTTAAAACTTACTTTCTTTTCTGATTATAGGTTTCGCCATTTCCGCCAGGGTGAGAATCAAAGGGCTGGTGGCGGGAAAAGATGAAAACTTACAGCAGTGTACTCTGTACATGTTGTTTGTTTGGATGGCCCAAATTATACAAATATAAATTCAGGAATCATTCGAAAAATGAATGATAAGACATTAGGTAAGATTTAAGAAGGCTCACTCCCAATGTTGCTCATATCAAGGATTTCCTTAAACCTATTTAAATTGATTGAGCATTATACACTTATTGAAATAGTAAGAAGAAATATATACCGGTAGGTCTGTGTGCTTTTTACGGAGATACAGGACTTTGAAAATTTGGATTTCTCTTGATTTTCCCTTGACTTAACATTAGGACTATTTTATATTTAAAAATTAAGAACTTATATCAAGAATTTTATAAAAAATTGTTATGTGACTCTTTTTGACCTATATAGGCCATCAGCCAAGTCGTAAAAAGCCTCTAAATAAAAAGTTTGTGTGATACCCCGGTAGACCACTTTTTTATTGCACAATATGAAAGATCGGTGTTTCAACTGAAATATCTAGGGTGTCGTACTCAAATAAAATGCGCGGAAAGCAGTACGACTTCGAGTTTTTGTATAGTACCATACATATTTAAAGAATCGAGTACCAGATTTCAATTCAAATTAATATATATTATATCATTAATATGTGGTGTTTTGATACATTTTATAAAAGACAAAAGATGTTTCTATAATATTGGTCCCTGTTCTTAAAGGACACACCAACAAAACGGGGAACACAAAGTCTACACAATCATAACAAAAACTAGTAGTGTGAACTCCCTGTTAACACAGGGAGCATCATCAGGTGCTCCGGAAGGGTAAGCATGATCTGCTCCGTGCACGACATCCATCACACTACAAGTAGAAAATCCGGTAAAAGTGTCAAAAGTCGGTATAAGTCAAATGATAATAAATAAAAATTTGCCAAGTATGATCTACCTCTGTATTTCACTAAACTGATTTTTTCAGCTTTGAAAATAAAGTCATCTTGCTCTATGATCCAACATTTAGCTGTACATTGTTGGGCCATGACCCCAACTGTACTTCTGAAGGTTAGAATAGCACTAATTAACTGTAACATATCATTTTGCTGAAAGTATTAATTGATCTTTCAAACTATTTTTTAGGAAGCAGAACATTAAAGATCAAAAGAAGCTCTGCTAGGAGCTCCCTATTAACAAAAATAAGTAGGGAATTCCGTTTGTCAACTCAATTTAAGATAATGAAAGCAGTTAAAGAGGAGGGGACATCCAGCTTCACCCTTGAAGAGATACAGGCACAAACAATGGTTAACATCAAAGCAGAATGTAAAAGGTAAAAGATATATGTATTGCCAGATGAACAGGTTCATATATTGATGGTAAAAATAAGGAAAACAAGAGTGGTGTAAATAGCATTTGTTAAAATTCTTAATTTGACACTATATTTGCAGGGAAACATATGAGGTCAATAAATAAATGTATTCACCTGCGCGATTGATAACCTGCATTGACCGTATCAAATATGGGAATTTACCTTCAAGTAGTATGGAAACTATATTACAGCTGTACTAAATGGTGTTCAATCAGTTAAATTCAGTTTATTGAATGTATTTTTATGCCCCCGGATCTTTAGATCGGGGGCATATAGTTTTTGCCCTGTCTGTCTGTCTGTCTGTATGTCTGTCTGTCTGTCTGTCCGCAACTTTAACCTGGCTCTTAACTTTTGAACCAGATGTGATAGACCCTTCATATTTGGTATGTGGACTGATCATGTAAAGCTGAACACCATTATGCAAATTTCACTAAGGTCAGGTCAAAGGTCAAGGTCATCGAGTCCAAATTTGAAAACTTTAACCAAAACTTTAACCTTGCCTATATCTTTTCAACCAGATGTGATAGGACCTTCATATTTGGTCTGTATATTGTTCATATGAAGCTGAACATTATTATACAAATTTCACTAAGGTCAGGTCAAAGATCAAGGTCACAGAGGTCAAAAGGTCAAAATCTAGATTTTGCTATAGCTCGTTAATTCTAATTGCTAGAGACTTCATATTTTATATGTGAGTAGATCTAATAGAGCTTAGTACAAATCCACCAAAAAAAATCAGGGTCAGGTCAAAGGTCAAGGTCATCGAGTGCAAATTTGAAAACTTTAACCAAAACTTTAACCTTGCCTATATCTTTTCAACCAGATATGATAGGACCTTCATATTTGGTCTGTATATTGTTCATATGAAGCTGAACATTATTGTGCAAATTTCACTAAGGTCAGGTCAAAGGTCAAGGTCACAGAGGTCAAAAGGTCGAAATCAAGATTTTGCTATAGCTCGTTAGTTGCAATTGAAAGAGGCTTGGTTATATGTGAAGAGATCTGATGGAGCTTAGTACAGATGTCTACTAAACCTGAATTTTTAGTGTATATTGCAATTTTTAGCATTAATTTTGTATTGTAGACATGATTGCTACCGGGGGCATAGTGTTTCATAAACACATCTTGTTTTAGATTCCTGACCATGACACAAGTGATGAGGATAATAGTTCCATAGCCAGTGAACAGGTATACGTAAATATCATAGAAAATTTAACCTTTTTGTATCACCTATTTTGTTACAAACATAGCTTCCCAATTAAAATGTTTCAGTTGTCAAGCCAAAGGTTCTTATTATACCCCAGCTTGCAGGAAGTATATTGTATTCATGTATTTCAGTCAATCCTTTTTCCATCAGTCAGTCGACCAAAAGCTGGTATCCACTACTCCTCTTAAACCACAAGACAGAATCTTATGAAAGGAGATTTGTATGATGAAATGTTTTGTTAACTTTAAAAAGCTGATCAAATTATCTTATTTTATTAACTTTCTTTGTGTAAAAACAAAGTTCAACCTCGATTGCTAAAACACCCCTTAACTCAAACTGTTTTTGTCTGTCCTTGGGTGTCCCAGTAATCGAAGTCTGACTATATGTAATAGAAATAAACCCGCTTTATCTCGAGTGGCTTAGCCACGAGAGATAAAGCGGGTTTATTACTGATCATTTTCATATCTGTCGTAAAATATCCAACAGTAGTTGCAGAAACCAATCAAAATAAAATTGGACAGGTAAACAAAGCTTTAAAGAATTCCAGATGCTTCAGTTTTATGTTTTTGAGATAACATACTTGTCTCTTAGACTCTTCTCCACTACACTGACTGACTTGTAACATTGACTTAAACTTCAAAAAAAGTAAGAAGCAAGTGCACAATGATATTTTTGCCTCCATATTATCCGAAACTTCCTCTGTTTTTTTTCTTTGTGTTCCACATATTGCTTACTATTCTGTGTTGAAATGGTGTGTTTAACATAAAAATATCAAATACAAAGCCAATTAATCATGTTCACGTGTCATAGATACTGATTTTCTTCTGTGAAATGATTTTCAGAATATTTTGTTCAAAATCAACTTATAATCAGTATAATTTATGATAATAATAAGCTATCTAAATGTACAGAATTTTAACTTTCAAGTGTGGTTGACAATTAGTATCGTCTGTAGTTATTTTAATAGCCACATGTTTATAGAATGCAATCTTAATCACTTAACAGTTTATGGTCATCTACAGATATACCTTATCACAATGATATTGCCAGTCTGTTGGTAAAATAATGGTTACCTTCCTATTATCTTTTTTTATGGTTTTTGTGTAAAAAAACTATAAAATGCTCAGATAAAAGATAACTCTATTATTTAAATATGAATATGATAAAAGCAAACAAAACATAACAGTCTTTATGATTATCTTTACCTACTATTGAAAGACCTCATAGACAGCAAAGACCGTCACACATCAGGACACTAGCAGTGATAGCTAATGCTACAGCAGATCTAATGGTAAGCCCAAATATTTACATAGAATCTTGGGTTCTCCCGCTTGTTTTGACTATGGACAAATAAGATTACATCTTAGTGACTTAATCTGACTTTTCACCCAGATTAAGAGATCTCCCAATCATCAGTTTTTACAAAAGTTACAGAATTTATTTTTATTAATGTGGCATAAGTTTTGTTTAAATAATATGAAGGTTAAGGAGTTAGTCTTTATCATCACATTATAACACATGCATTTATCCTTCTGGGTTTCAACTTCTATGTTGATATGTTGATATAGCTGAAATATTGCTGAGTAGACGTTAAACAATATTCAATCAATCAATCAATCAACTTTTATGGTTTTGCACAAATTACAGCCGAAATAATTCTCCATGCAAAGCTAACATTTGTTCACTTTGTTAGGTAATATTGATATCAAGTTAGCTGAAGCATGACCTAATATTGACAGTAAATTGACAGCTATTGTAGGTGGAGCAAAAGTTTCCATTCAAACAGACCTTGGATATGTGCCAACTTTTTTGAGTAGATTTCACCTATGTGATAAATTACACTTTAGGTATAGAGGGTCAATTTTATTTTACAATTGGGGACAGAAAACTAAATAATTGATTATAAGTTTATGTGTGAAATTATTTGGACGCAAAATGTTGTATGTTACCCCTTTCAAGACTTTAATAACATCTTTGCTCCTTTTCTATAAAAACAAAGGTTGAATTTAGAAATAAATTCATTTTCCTGGACAGGAGAACCCAAATGTACCTCAGAATGTATCAAAAAAAAATTGTAAGATGACCTCAAGCCATGAAAGTACAGATGTATTTCAATGAATGAATGAGTGAAATTGACAAAAAATCAATTGAACATTGTAAATGTTACTTTTCAATTTACTAAAATGCGAAATCCACAAGATATGCACATTTCACCTGTTTGATGGATATTCAAATTATTTTTCAAATAAATAAAAGATTAATGTCAATTTAGTGAAACTCCTCCCACACACCTGCCAATTTTGCCTAGCAATAGATGTTCTGCTTCAGCTAACTTGATATCAATATTACCTAACAAAGTGAACAAATTTTTGCTTTGCATGGAGAATTTTTTTCGGCTGTAATAAATTTGTCAGTTTCTACATGTAAATACATGGTTTTAGACCTACTCCATTGTTAGGTATAAAAGGAATTAAAATTTGAATTTCGTTAGGCTTCAAATTGCGGTTCCGAGTTGATCATGAAATACACAAATATTACCCCCAAATGTTCCTAATAGTACTTTCACAGTATTCATTTTTACCACAACTAGGGTAAACTGACCGTGAGTCGGACACTTTTTTTTTCAATCGTCTCCCATTTTGAGGAAACATGTGCAAGGCTTAAAGTTAGTATTTTAAGGTAAAATCGTGGCCCTTGTAGGCCATTTTTAGTATTTTCGGACTTCAGATACCTCATTTTAACTGGTCACTAGGCCAAAATGTGAATTTTCCCAAATTGATATGGAGTCGGACAAAAATTATCGTGAGTCGGACACCTGACTTTGAAGCTATGATTTGATTTCTGTATTCACTTGGGCTTAATAAGAGTATTAAAATAGTGTTAACAAATCATTTATGCGTTTCAATAAGGCAAGCTTTTCCTTTAGAGACATGCCGTTTATTATACATGGAAAGAAATCCAAAGGTACCCAAAATGATCGCGAGTCGGACGCAATGTCCGACTCAATATCAACACAATTTTTTAGAAAAACTGGTACCTTCACTTCGAAGAGCAATCGAAAAAATAGATAGTATAACAGGGTATCAGTATTACCACCTTCAACAGAAAGTTTCAAGGTTTTAGGTAACATTCAGGTTGAGTTTACAAAGGTTAATATAAAACAGGGAAGGGTTCCGAAAAATTGCTCTTCCCATCTGTCCGACTCGAGATTAGTTTACCCTACATGCTAGAAGTACAAAGAAAACATGCACGTGCATGCATTTTAACACAATTGTGCATGTGCATTTGAACATTAGTGTACTGTATACAAAGATGTAATTGTAAGACAACAGGGGAAATCCAATTAGCAGATTTGTCAACATGTTGATAATGACCTGTAAAAGGCAGAAACAGAAATTTGCATGATTTAGCATGCCTGCAGACACCTTTAATTTACATATGAATACTAAACATCCATTCTCTTTAACCATTTAACAATTTCTCGAAGTGCTGCAAAATGCCATTTTAGATCTACAAAAGCAATGGAATTCAAGTGAAATAATTTTGGTATTATGTTATTTTTTCAGAAATTTATGATGTAAATAGGAAAAAATATAGACGTTTATATTATTTACTTGAAAGGCTTGCATCGTTTGCATTTTTTGTTTCCGATCCTGGGGAAGTACAAGTTTTCAGATTGACTGTTGTTTTTGGACGATTTTAATAAGAAAAAATAGATACATTCAATTGATAATTTCATGTAAAACATTCTCAGGCATTTAGGGGTGGTGACCTATTATGAATATTGCTGATTTTGACAGATTTTAAGGACAGTTATGACAAAGTTCCCCTATTTTTTCGGCAAGATACAAGGTTCTAGCCTTGATAAATTATTAAATGTGAAAAATGAGTGAAGGCTGTAACAATGGCAACAAATATAACTACTTTTCACTTAAATTAATGATTATTTGCCACTTTAAATTCACCCCTTTCTGCAATCACTTGTTCACCACTACCATGAATTCTTTTTGTGCTTGCCTTCCACCTGTTCCGTCTTCAGACAGAATTTTAACTAATGGGGTACTTTTATGTAATGTCAAACATTTTTTATTATGTACAGAATGTATTTATTCAAATTGAAATTACACAACGACACTCGCTATATACTTGTAAATAAAAAAGTAAAAAATATATTCTCTATTAATGTTTCAATGTCTTCAGTGATTTAAGGCAAAATATATTTGTAAATGTTGTCAATAACAACATATATATGAATATATATATATACCGAAGTTACCGTTATTTAGTAATTGCATATGGACATTTCAGCATATGATGTCTCATCAGTGAATGCTATGAATAATTTTGAAGAGAACATGGTATTATTTTCATTTTGTACCCTTTTTATGATTATAAGCTCTGTAAGTTTTGTTCTACTTTCACTTGAAATGCACACTAACTCCGTCAACTGATTTATCTTCTTGGAACATGTTTCCTCAATTTCATAAATGGATCAATTTATATGCTTGACTCTGGGATATCTATCATGGCTGAAAGCGTCTATTGTGTTGTCAAGAAAAATGCTATGTCATTTAATTTCTTCCTAAGTAAAGGTTAAAAATGTCAGAATTCTTTAAAATCAAAATATTCATGTTCAATGAAAATTAATCACAAGGTTAATTTGATCCATGAATCGAAAACCTCTCCATTCCACCATAGTAATACATGCAGGCTGCATAGTTAATTTGTACCTTGGAGCAGTATTTCTCATTTATATTCGACGGTCATGTAACGTGACTTATAGGTCCTATGGCCCATTAAGACACAATGACACCTAGTAATTGTAAAATTCTATTCTTTCAGATTTAAATGTAAGTATTATTTTTTTTATATTTCAGACCTATCATCTTCACATAGTCACATATATTGTCAATTCTCCATCCATTTATAATTCTATTTATTTATTGCACTCTTTTATAGTTACAAATTTTTCTGTGCAACTACAAAATGCCTGTAAATGTTGTTCTTTGAATTTTTTGTCTTGAAATAAATAAACAAACAAATTTAAACTTATTGTTTATTCTAAAGATTATTAAATCAAACAGAATACTTTTTAAACTTTCTGACATCACAAGGCATAGTGTTTTGCAATGGTGTTTTATATATATTGGGTTTATTAATACAAAAATATTTTCATCATATTTATATCATAAACAAGCACACATGTTTATCAGCTGTTTTAAATACATTTTTTTGGTACAGGAATTTAAATTTGTAAATGCTCTAATGAAATTAAATTAAACTAATTGCGAGTGTTTCCTGTTATCCCTTATTTATGTCTCCCTCTCTTTCTCCCCTCTTTAGAGAGGGAGACATATTGTTTTTGTCTTTTCCGTCTGTCGTCCGTCCGTCCGTTCGTTCGTCCGTCACAAAGTTTGTGGACGCCAATTCTCCCACACCTTTCGTCGGATTTCAACGAAACTTTACAGGATTGTTGACCACCATACCTAGTTGTGCATATCGTCTCGCCGGAATCATTGATCACTTTTTGTGGGAGTTGTGCCCCTTTTTGACTTGGAATTTTGCTAAAATGAGTTTGTGGACGCCAATTCTCCCACACCTTTTGTCGGATTTCAACGAAACTTTACATGATTGTTGACCACCATACCTAATTGTGCATATCGTCTCGCCGGAATCCTCGATCACTTTTTTTGGGAGTTGTGCCTCTTTTTGACTTGGAATTTTACTGAAATGAGTTTGTGGACGCCAATTCTCCCACACCTTTTGTCGGATTTCAACGAAACTTTACAGGATTATTGACCACCATGCCTAGTTGTGCATATCGTCTCGCTGGAATCCTCGATAACTTTTTGTGGGAGTTGTGCCCCTTTTTGACTTGGAATTTTGCTAAAATGAGTTTGTGGACGCCAATTCTCCCACACCTTTTGTCTGATTTCAACGAAACTTTACAGGATTGTTGACTACCCTGCCTAGTTGTGCATATCGTCTCGCCAGAATACTAGATCACTTTTTGTGGGAGTTGTGCCCCTTTTTAACTTGAAATTTTGCTAAAACGAGTTTGTGGACGCCAATTCTCCTATATCGTCTTGCCGGAATATCGTCTGTCAATACATTTCCAACTGTGATTGACAAGCAATCATTGAACAGTATATGCCAGCAACCCCCTGCCCATTATAATACGATTCAAATGCAATGGCAACATATAAAATGCTATTCATCTCCAGGAAAATATGTAGTGAGGGGAGACATTCGTTTTTGTATCAAAAACATACTTCTAGTTTAATTTGTTTTGCATGACTGAAGACATCCAGTGTATTAGAATTATAATGATGCTTCTTTTTTATGATATTACCTCACAGCTTGCTAGCAAAATCTTTGGGATCAAATCAAAGAAGTAAATTTGGTAAGGTAACTTTTTTGCCCTACAAGAGTTTTTACCCTAAAATTTAAGAAAAAAAATTAAGAAGAAAGTTATATATATAGTAGTGGTTTTCAAATGTTTTAATAGCTACGAGGTTCCATTCAATTATTTTTAGGGTAGTTATTTACATATTTTCTCAATCAGCACAGATGAAAATGGCTGAAAAAGGGAGAGGTTTAACAACTATGTGTTCACTAATAAGCTTTATGTGTTCTGTAACAAAATTAATTATAGCTTCTATATGAATATTTTGAATTAGCACATAAACACCATATTCTTCAATTTTGGAGATTTTAATTTTTTTTTTGGATGTTTACACAAGACTGTATCTATGTTCCTCTTCATGATTTTTGCAAAAACAAGCATAGATTTTTGAAATGCAATCATTCTTCTTCACTGACCATAAAAAGAATCATCCTTTTGGCAAATCAAATTATTGGGTAAAAAAGACATGCACTGAACCTTTCCTTTAATACATTGTTTGAACCTTACACTGTAGCATGCTTGTTTTGCTTTTTGTATTAACATATCTTTGAGGTGACAGATATTTTTCCTGTATATATGTATCAAAGAGGAAAGAAATTTGAAAATACTTTAATAAAACTCTAGGCAAAATGCAACATAAGTAGAATTGGACATTTTAAGCATCAGACATGGAAAGAGAAAATATATTACAGTTTATGGTATAAATATTAATTATTGGTAATTATTTGTGAGACATGGATTATCAGGTCCATATATCGGGTGAGCTCGAAGAGCGAATCTGATCCTTGTCAAGTGAAAAAAATAAAATACCGATATTGCAGTAAATTTTGTTCTGCAGAAGGCCTTTTCGGCAATTTATGCCTCGTCAGTACAGATAAAATAAAAAATGTGGAAGACCGACAAATACCAAAGTTTATGCATGATTGAAGCAAACAAAATCAAAAGTTCCCAAACAGTTAAGCCAAAATGATTCAAGGTCAGAGCTTTGCACTCGAGGGAGATATCCTTGATTTTATACATTTTAATTGATTTTAGATATTGTATAATTTTAGAATAAATATCGACTATCGTGCCAGCACCGAAGTACTAAGCTACTGGGCTGGTGATACCCTCGGGGACTAATAGTCCACCAGCAGTGGCATCGACCCAGTTGGTGTAAAAAATAAAATACCGATATTGCAGTAAATTTTGTTCTGCAGAAGGCCTTTTCGGCTATATATGCCTCGTCAGTACAGATAAAACCAAAAATGTGGAAGACCGACAAATACCAAAGTTTATGCATGATTGAAGGAAACACAATTCTTTTTATCCATGATTTCCCAGCAAATGTTATAGCGTGACAATTGATCATGTGATCAACAGCAGATATTTTCTAGTATCAGCTGTCCCTAGGTGAAGGCAAACGATACCAGTAGAGATCAAAGGAAACTGTCACTGATAAAATGGAAAATCAAGATCTACTTAGGAATTCCTTTTGAAACCTCACCAATATATAGACCAGTTAGAAAATAAAATATGTTCATGTGGTCTAGAAGGATGTGCAAATTTAAAAACCATGTAATTTGTATTTTGCCCATATTGCATTCTCTACAAAAATTTTGCATTAATTTTTCAGGTAGAAGTTGTTTTGTTGCAATTACCAAATGAATAGTTACATTATTGTAAGCAGACTTTTAAACAGATATCAATCAGTTTCTTTCTATTTGTAGGAAAAAAGTGATGAGGAGCTTCCTGATGAATTTCCAAATCCAGGTTTAAATGTAATAATATATAAATAACATATAGATGGGAGGTTGACAGAGCGGATTGTAATCCCCAGAAAACATTGTCAACCGAGGCGAAGCCAAGGTGGACAATGTTTTTCGAGGGATTACAATTTGCTCTGTCAACCTCCCATCTATATGTTATTTATACTGAATGTTTTTTCAATCAATCTATAATGCAAACCACTGGACCATGAACAATCTTACCCTCCGCTCAGTCGCTCACTGATGCATGAACAATGCCACCCTCTGTAGAGGGTTACATTGTTTACGCATCAGTAAGCAAGAGGTAACATTGTTCATGCTTCAATGATTCCATGTGTTAGACTGAACTGACATATACTTCTTAATCAATGAGAAGGCAGGAGATTTACATGAAGTATAATAATTATTGAAAAAATAATGAAAAGAATGAAATGTAGAAAATAAACAGAACACTGAATAACACCGTAATATACAAATGTAATATAATTAGGGAATTATCATTAATTTGTGTGATGGATTCTAAGTTTGCAATAATGATTTTTTTTACTAATATGATCAAGGGATTGAGTTGATGTTTCATGAATCTTAATGTAAAAGCAATTTTTAAACCAGTCCATAATCAACTTCCTCTATTTTTGAATATGAAAATATTGCAATGAGAGACATAGTTTTTTTTTACCTTTCCCCATATTACAATCATTAGTGAACATTTAAACCTGAAATTTACCAAAGGATTGATATGAAGACTTGTGGAAAGTGATAAAGAAAATGAAAGAATGTGTCTATGGAACATGGATGACCCCCACCTGGCAGCAAAAAGGAATTTTCAAAGGACATAACAATATATATTTTTAGAGATGTGAAAATCTTACAAAAATAGGGGAAAACATTTTCTTTAAATATTTCTTAGCTTCTATTTAAGAAAGATAAAAGTAAGCACAGTTTGTTTTCTAAATATTGGTCTTGGTGAAAGGACAATAAATTTGAAGTAGATATACAATGTAATAGTCAAAAGAATATTTGTAGTCAGTTTACTGTTGTTGTGTTTTGATATTTTTGGATACTTTCACTATATAGTGCATATTTACAGGAATTCCAAATGCTATTAAACAAGGTGTATTCCTAAAATTGATTTTTTTTTATTTACAGGTTAGCAGGCAGAGTGAAGGAAGAAGTGTTAGGAGGCGAGGTGCACTACAGAATAGGGTAAAACACTGTTATTTACAGATATAAAATTATTCTGAGAAAATGACAGTGTGACACCGTATTTTGAAAATTAATTAATATTTTTAAAAAACCAACTTAGGCTTTATAGATAAATTTTATTGAGTATATACACATGGCGATACAATTGGTTCAGTGCGACTCAAATCCATGACTCTTAATACAAAAAAGGTACAGAGTTATTTCATCGAGTCAAACGACTAAACAGGGAAAAGCACTAAAAAACTGGTTTGTAACTTGGTTTTGAGTAGTACATGTTAGTCTGGCAGGTGACTTTTGGTCCTTGACCTCAATTTCACAGTTCAGTTACCATTTTAAGTTTCTAGGTATAAGTCATTTCGTCAATAACTATAAGTAGTAGGTCAATGATATTTGGTCTATAGCTTGGTCTTGGGTAGTACATGTCAGTCTGGCATATGCCTATTGTCCATGACCTCAATGGTGTAATGACTATGATTTTTGAACTTAGCCTCAATTTCATAATCAAATGATTATGTTAAGTTTCTTTGATTAGAACCATTTAGCTCAAAGTTGTATTAGGTTGGTATTTGGTAGAATCCACGATCCATGTGCTGACGGGCGTGACATCTATTTGGGTCGACACTTGTTTTTCTTTCGTGGTCATTCTGATGTCACTAAAATTGCATACCACAGAAGTTAAACAGCAAGGGATGAGAAATTGGGAAACTTTTAGTCTGTGGAAATAAAATCCATCAATCTCGAAAGAAATCGTGAAATTGGCAACCCTCGAAAAAACCTACATGTATTGTACTTCAAATTTAATAGATGGCCATTGTAAAATGAATATTTACATGTCATATTTTTATTTGTTATCTTGAGAATAAAAATATACAGGTTACATAAACTTGCAACTGATATTATATTATTAATAATGAAGTATTTTATATTATTGTAGGATAATAGTGGTGATGAAGACCTTCCTGATCCTGGTTTGACTGTTGCAAGTCCTATCCAAGTATGTACATTTTATGACACAATGTATAGTTGCTTGTATTGGTAGTTTGACCAGCTTCCTTTGAGGTACACTGACTGATAAAGTCTGTACAAGTGAACAGGCCTGATACATATATATTATCAAGCTTCTTACATGCATGTACATGTATCGTCAAATATCAGACTGTGAGCCAGAATATGAAGCCTGAGATCGAGTGAATGATAGTGAACGAGACCCAAAGCTTCTTATGCTGGTGAGTTTGCTGATATTGGATGATACATGCATGTCAAAAGCCGGATAACTTGTTTATCATCATTTATTTTTCGTTTTGAATGTGTAATTATTGAACTGAAGGTTGAAATTCCACCAAAGTTGGGCAGAATTCCGACAGATAGACTGTCGTCGCTTGGAGTTTTTATATTGTGAAAGCATGCATAAAATCTCTGAAAGATATATCAGTGAAACAGTGTCCGTAATTTTTCTGACGTCTGGTGTTTGTAATTGTTTAGTTATTACTCTGTATTAAATACCTAATCGGAAAGAGGAAATGTAATAAATGCTTATTTATATCCGTTTGATTGAAAAAAAAAGGTATTTGCCCTTGAAACGTTATTAGGGATAATTGCTTGATATCTCCAGGTCAACTTCTAATATATCTGGATGAAACAGAAACGGCTTTTGCAGAAGCACTCTGGAATCTGATTTGACCATTGGGAAAGGATGGTATTCTCCCCCAAAAACATGGGCTCCATTGGGGAACATACACAGGATCTATCTCCTCAGAAACTACTGAAAGATAGGCTTGCAAAGAATGATGGCAATGACAACAGCATATACTTAGATCTAATATAGATGATGTAGTAACATTATATTAGGTCCAGTGTATGGTATTTTTTACAGTGAAGATATTTATGTAGTTGAAATATCATCAAGTGGCAATCAATTCTCCATACCATTGATTTGTGCTAACTTTTGAAAATTTATACTAACAAATATCAATGAATCTATTCTCTTTTGAAAGGACAACCAAGGTCGTGGCAGAGGTAGAGGTAGGGGTAGAAGAAGAATAAGGACATCCAACACAACAACTACCACTGAAAACAGGCTACCGGCTACAACTACCACTGAAAACAGGCTACCAGCTAGAACTTCCACTACAACTACCACTGAAAACAGGCTACCGGCTACAACTTCCACTACAACTACCACTGAAAACGGGCTACCGGCTACACACATAACTGATACTTCTATTTCTACTACATCCAATGTGCCTATTATTATTGACAGTGATGAGGTACGGATTAGAAAACATTTTTGTCTTGCCAATGACATAAAGTTGCTAAAGCAATTCATAAGTATTGTGACCTGGTGGCATAAAAACATATCTAAAACCTTTATAACTTTAATAAATGTGTAATACATGCATACAGTATCTTTGGTCCTTAGGCGCATCTTGTCATGACCTTTTAAGTAGCACACATTTAGGGTGACATTGACCTTGTTTTCATGGTGCAATAATAACATGTACATTTAAAGTTTCACATGTAAGTCCTTTGCTCTGAAACTTACCATATAAGTCTATACTTTAGTGAGATCTATAGCGGTACAGCTTGTCTGATCCCCAGTCATGCTTGCTTGACCTCAATTTCATGCTTAAGTGATCTTTCAAAATTTCCATCAAAGTTTCACATTCAAGTCCTTCATACTTAGACTCACCAAGCAAGATCTTTTTGGGTTTATGCCAGCTTGACTTATTCTGATATGTCATGACCATTCTCTCATTATAAGTATTTTTTTATTTCATTAAGATTAGTTATTTAATTTAATTAAAATAATGTAGTTTTTTTTGACACAGCAAATCAGTCTTGACTATTTTATTTGTTATCAATGTTGTGACAAAGATTTAAAGATGACAAAACAACATGCTATTTTTTTTAAAGTTTGTCATCAACTTAAGAGTTAAAACAAATGCTTAGGTGTAATCAATCAATATACACAGATAAGTTGAAAACAGGTTATCATTCATATAAAATAACTAAATACCGAAGTCACTGTGAATTTACTTTCTGCATATGCGCATTTCGACAACTTATGTCTCATCAGTGCAGATAAAATCTAAACGTTTGGAAGACCATAAACTCAAAGATGTTTAAAAACTGACAGAGAACAACTAACCAAAGTGATCTAAATTTAAAGCCAAAATCAGCTAAGGACAGAGCTTTGCATGAGGGAGATACTCCTTAGTTTTCAATAAAATTTACAAAATTTTAGATTGATTGATTGATTGATTTTTGTTTAACGTCTAATCAGCAATATTTCAGCTATATCAAGACGAGAACAAGTTTGTTAATAAT
>MJUU01061718.1:0-19486 GCA_002080025.1 Modiolus philippinarum | reverse complement strand
CCTTCTATATTGTTATTAGGACAGCAGATTCACTTTGGGTCCTATAGATGGCTAAATTTCATGCCCCTACCCAATTCTTCCCTTTTCCAGTGGCTATCAAAACTCGTTCCCCCGGTTGTCCTTTTCAACTTTATAAATTTCTTCTTTTACGTATAATTTTATGAACTGATTAACTTGTTCTCATCCTGATAGCTGAAACATGGCTCGGTGCTAAGAAAACAAATATTTAAGATGCTTTCGTGGATCGAAAGTGCATAGTTTATTCGTTTTCCTAGAATATTATACATGTATACACAAACGTCATGAAATATACTTTACATTCCTTTTTTGTTGTTCTTGTTTTACCAATATTCCACGAGAGATGGTAATGGTACGGAGCGGGATGTGCCTCATGGTCAAACTCTCAGTTTTTTTTAAATTTTATTTTATAAATACAAGTAATTTTAAATATATTGAATATCCAGGTTTTAATTTTTTTTTAAATCTCTAGATTGTTTCCAAACTCCCTGCCTTATTTCTGGAACAAAAATTGATGTCAGTTTTATTGTTTTCTATTTCTTTCATTAAAACACATTTTAAATAAATGGGGGAATACTATATCCGAATTTTATCAGCTACATTGTATTATAATAGGGTCATAACATTTAATTAAAAATCAATATTAATCTCGGGTATGTTTGTTTACAAAATAGTTGCGTTATCTTATCAGTTAACAACTTCCAACAGCGCAGGCATATATCATCAGTAGTTATCTTTCTTGATTCTTTTGCCAAATATTGAATTTGGATTATCCCCCTTAATCCGAACTAATTGTTAGTAATGACTACTGGGCTGGTGAATACCTTCGGGGACTAACAGTATGGAATGGAGCAATATAGAAATTTTAGACAGAGCTATATTTACTGGAATCATTTGTAAAATAAAAAGGTTGCAAAAAACCAAAATATCGAAGTTACTGTTAATTTATTTTCTGCATATGCACATTTCGAAACTTATATCTCATCAGTGCAGATCAACCCGAAACATAATTGAGAACTTTTTTTATATAATAGTAATTTAAATCATGAAAAATGTTTGACGTTCAAGACATTCATGTTTTACTTGTATTATACAATTATGGTCTTTTTCGTAGAAGTCTACAAGCGTCAGTCAATATAATTGATACAAATGTATTTAGAGGTCTATTTAAATCGATATCGACCGATTCGTTTTATTATATAATTAAAAAGAAAATATATCTTACAATAATCTGATAAAATAAAATTCATCAATCTTCACGAAAGTTGAAAATTCTTGATAAAAAACAAATTCAAAGAGAATCGACTTTAAATTTGTGTAAATTTGACAAAAGTTGGCTAACTGAAAACTTATTTGCCCTTTTTTGCATTTTGGTTATATTTGATTTCCAACGGCGCCATCTGACATCGAATTACATATTGTACCGATTCAGAAATTCCATACTCGCGAAATATGTCTCGACCAATCGGCAACGTCGTGAACAATCACAATCCCAGAATGCTGCACAATTTTGTATTGGTCCATTGTACACTGTGATTTGTGACTGACAGTGTATATGTTTATTGTAGGTGGTAAAGGGTTATTTTCGTGCATTGTGATTTTCATTTTCAGGGTTTCCGTGATTGATTAATGCCCTTATTTCACTGTATTTCGTGCATGCAAGCCAAACTCTTACCTTTCTTTCATCAGACTTTTATACACCTTCATCCTTGACGTAACAGAATACAGAATTCTATTATCATTTATTATTTTTTATACATTATCTACATAGTATATATAATCCGAAATGCTGATAAAAACAGATATGACACACATGCATGTCGTGAAAATGTCATCTACATCCAGTACATGACTTTGTCTCAATAATAAACCATATCACATGTATAGCCATAGGAAAAAGAAGGGAAACGGGGAATGTGTCAAAGAGACAACGACCCAAAGGGGAGTAATAACAACTCAAAGCCACCATAAGATCTTCAATGAACGGTGAGGAAACCCCACACCCAACGGCAGGTCGGGTGTAGGAACATATTTTCATCATTTATTGTACAAAAAGGTCAATGTAAAACGTAATGACTGAACTGTCTTGGCCTATTGATCCAATATCCTTGATGTGAATAGGCCGCCCGGTCAAGAGAAGAGATTTTAAGTTTGAAAACTTTGACAAAAAACAAAACAAGCAAATACTTTCTTAAAGATTTGGCTGACTAATTTTTTTACTCACGACTGGTTGTATGTTTATCTTAGTCATTCTCAACATTTCTATGGTAAATCACCCATCTATAGCGCTAAAATATTTAATATGATGTTGTTTATTTTTGTGTCGTTTTTTTTTTTGCTTCCTATTGAGTTCTCAAGTGTCGGATGTTACAGAACGTTTGATTGGATGATCTGTCCAGTACCAGTAGCAACCAATGACAGTCATACCTGCCAACCTCCAAGAGTACTGTGGTGGGTCATGACCCCACATTGTGCATTCAGATATTGGTCATAGCGCGTGACGGTATATTTTCAAAGTTAAACGCTGTTTCAGACAATTAAAACAATACCAGACATATGCATTGCAATCAAATTTTGTCAATAAGTGCTAGTTCTCATTAGAAACTGAGACTTTATTGCATTGTCTTGCTCTTTGGTGTATTTCAGCTGTTATTCTCAAGTGTTAGCTCATTGCTTCACGTTATATAACAGTGTTTTCTCTAATTTGCTTTTAGTGGGATGGTAATTTATTTACTTAACGTGCCAACAATGAATAAAGGTTGCAAAGCAAATATGCAATTTCATAAGAAATTGATTAAACAGCTAAAATCATTTATTTTCAACTTCATCAAAATAAAATCTGTGGAGAAAATATCCAAGATACTATTTCCGTCATTCATATAAATAAATAGATTTTCGGTTATTTATATGATCTTCATTGCATGATAAAGTCAGTATCATTGAACAGGCCGTGATACAGAAAATAACAGGTCACTGTTAAGACATGTGACGCGTCAATATTATGCATTAATCAGGCGATAACGGTAATTATAGAATTTTATTTATCACGTTTTGAAATACCAATATTTTGTTTTTGATTAAGACTTTATCAAGGCATAACGCAAAAAGCTTTCCCTGACTGGGTTGCGTGATAGTGGCCGTACTCAAAAACAAAATATCCTATAATCCTTGTAAAGACGTTTCTGTGCAGATCTAGACTATAGTACTTACAGTTCCTTGAGATTAACCAATTCATCAAACACGCCAGCTACCAGCGTCGTTAGACTATTAACTGATAATTCTCTGAAATAACCAAATATTGTTATACTTTTATAAAATTTCCCTTGTGAAGATGCATTGGAAATAAAATCGACAATTTGTCCGTTTTATTTTCTCAAACCAAAAATGACATGTTGACCGGCAACAGTTTCCAGTTTGTTGGCCGCAACCGAACTGTTGACCGCATGCCTTATTTTGAATGGTTCAAAAACACCACGCCTATATCACATGATCTTGGTCCTCAAACAACAGCTTTTTCAGAACCAGTCAATAACTGTATACTGTTTCTCAATACATTTTCGACAAAATGTCCCTTTAGAGTACCCGATGTCACTGTCCGTTTAGATGACATTCAGATTATTAGAGCGTTAGTCGTTTTGTTTGTCGACTTCAGATTACTTTATCTATTGATTCGTTCTTCAATCAATCAATCCACATAAATTTTCTGGTATAGTCTGTGCCATTGATTAGAATTAGGGACTTTTGGGTTTACCATTCTTCACTGAGAAATTTCTCTTATTACACACAGAAAACAAGAGGAAAGCTGTCAATGTGACAGCAAACCGGGTTTTCTTTTACATGGACAGTATATCTTACACATGGGTTGACCCTCAATATTTGAAATGTACTTATAATTTTCATTAATTTTCAATGTTTAACCTTCCACCAAACTAGCCAATTTCTGAAAGTTCAGCAACTTGGATTTTAATCAAAAAGGAAAATAAAAGTACTGTGGATACATGTACCTCTGATGACGCCTGTTGAGGGCAAAACATGCCGACAATAAATTACATGCAGTTTCCTTAAGTGTTGTTGTCAATCATGTTGGTACCTCTGATACGGGTACAAATGATCTGCATTATAAAAACTTCCTGTCTCAAATACTTGAACAAATGGGAGACCTTATTGAAAAATATTTGACGTAATAAGTTCAACAACTGATATTTTTGACATAAATTATCAAAAAGTAAAATCAAAGTACCATGCACATGTTTGATATATGTACAAATGATATGCAAAATAAAAACTTCCTGTCTCAAATACTGTAGGAGATTTGCCTCGGACAAAGGGGGTACCTTATTGTTAAAAGTTCAACAACTGATATTCTTGAAATAAATTATCAAAAATCAAAATCAAAGTACCGTGCACACCTTTGATATATGTACAATTGATCTGCAAAACAAAAACTTCCTGTCTAAAATACTGTAGGAGATTTGCTCCGGACAAAGGGGGTACCTTATTAACAAAAATTGATGTAAAAATGACTAAGTTCAACAACTAATATTTTTAAAATCAATCATCAAAAATCAAAATAAAAGTACCATGCACACCTTTGATGTCAGTACAATTGATCTGCAAAATAAAAACTTTCTGTCTCAAATACTCTAGGAGATTTGCTCTGGACAAAGGGGGTACCCTATGGTTAAAAATTTGACGTAAAATGACTAAGTTCAACAACTGATATTTTTGACATAAATTTTCAAAAATCAAAATTGAAGTACCATGCACACCTTTGATATATGTACAATTGATCCTCAATATAAAAACTTCCTGTCTCAAATACTGTAGGAGATTTGCTTCGGACAAAGGGGGTACCCTATTGTAAAAAAATTGACGTAAAAATGACTAAGTTCAACAACTGATATTTTTGACATAAATTATCAAAAATCAAAATCAAAGTACCATGCACACCTTTGATGTAAGTACAATTGATCTGCATAATAAAATCTTCCTGTCTCAAATACTGTAGGAGATTTGCTCTGGACAAAAGGGGTACCCTATTGTTAAAAATTTGACGTAAAAATGACTAAGTTCAACAACTGATATTTTTTACATATTATTATCAAAAATCAAAATCAAAGTAACATGCACACCTTGGATATATGTACAATTGATCTGCAAAACAAAAACTTCCTGTCTCAAATACTCTAGGAGATTTGCTCCGGACAAAGGGGGTACCCTATTTTTAAAAATTTGACGTAAAAATGACTAAGTTCAACAACTGATATTTTTTACATAAATTATCAAAAATCAAAATCAAAGTACCATGCACACCTTTGATATATGAACAATTGATCTGCAAAACAAAAATTTCCTGTCTTAAATACTGTTGGAGATTTGCTCCGGACAAAGGGGTACCCTATTGTTAAAAATTTGACGTAAAAATGACTAAGTTCAACAACTGATATTTTGACATAAATTATCAAAAATCAAAATTAAAGTACCATGCACACCTTTGATATATGTACAATTGATCTGCAAAATAAAAACTTCCTGTCTCAAATACTGTAGGAGATTTGCTCCGGACAAATGATGTACCCATTTGGCAGCCGCCCCCCGCCCGCTGCCCGCCATTTTCACCATTTCAATAACCAGATTTTTCTGATGGAAAACCCGGTTAAAAACTCATCTAGGAATGGCAACTTTTGCTGTCCTTTGATTTGATCCTTATATTTGACCAAAATTAAAGATCAAGATATCCTCAATCTGTGTGNCCGCCCGCCCGCCATTTTCACCATTTTAATAACCGGATTTTTCTGACGGAAAGTGCGGGGCATTATCAACGAGCCCCGGGATGAAAAACTTATGATTAGTTTTACAGCGCTCAATGTAAATTGTTCTTCGTCAATTAAATCTAATTAATTGTACACTTTAAATTAATAAATAGGTAGTAAGTTTATGGAGATATGTCGGCATTTATATATTCAATTGGTAAGGAAAGCATTTATGTCCCCTTCTGCTCGCACTAACTCTCCGGAACAGAGAATCATAGCTCTTCCTACGTCAGATAATCTGAAGAGGAAAAAGATATTATGCACATCTGTTTCGGACGTTGCTCTTACTTTGGTGTTCACTTCTGTCTTCAAACACAAAAGAGTTTCCAATCTAATTGAGATCAGATGAGAGCATTTGTGACAATATGAATCTAACATGGGTGGGTGCGAGACTAGGACATCTCACACACCTGTGCCGAGTCAGAGACTACCTAATCTAGCGCGCGAGTGTGTGAGATTAAGCTTGCTGGCATACCAACCGGTGTTTGATTTTATCTTTCACCCTACCAACACCAACGGAACGTTGCTCATTTTGACTTTGGACCGCGTGTTTCTACTATTAAGCGTAATTCAAAACATAATCCATTTCAAAGTCATTTAGTTGGCTTAATCTGACTTTTCATTTGTATTTACTTATAATCTGAAATTTTACCTTATTTACGAGAGTTACTTCCACTTTCACTACGTTATAAGATTCAACAGCCGAATATTCGATTTATAGCTTTCTATATGAACACATTAAATTTTATCCCTTTTTGAAGATTAACAGCATCAAGCACATCAATGTAAAAAGGTGGATAACAGGAAACATCTACAATGTCTGAAAATTACAATCACATGCCACAATCTACCAGGTAACTATGCCTGCTTTTTATCACTTTTGTTGCGCTGGTAATTACCACCGAACTGAAAAAAAATCATCTGGAAAAACAATGACCATAATTTCGCGGGAAAACGTGCATGTTGCTTGCCTCGCCCACGACTGAGACCGTAAAATCTCACTCAGGTCTTGGTTACATAAAAAGTACTACAGGTACAGTGAGAAAAACCTATTAAAGAATGAGCAGTCAGGCAATAAGAATAATTCTTATGAACATAAATCAGGCATTACACTTAAATCCTAGGTATCAAGCCTAATGCCAAACTCATTTTAGGCTCTCGGTTCTTATTACTAGGGATTAACTTAATGTCTAATTTTACCTATTGCCCCAAACATATATATTGATTAAATGTGACAATTCTTTTCAACTTGAACAACTATTTTATAAACTGTTCCAATTGGGCATTTAGCTAACATATGCAATTTATGCGTTAATATTTCGTTCATTATAGAATGGAGAGGAGTTAGCCGATATTCTAATTAAAAAAATCTATTGTAGCAAACAATGCATCTTAAGACACTTGTTCATTATAGAATGGAGAGTAGTAAGCCGATATTCTAATTTTAAAAAAATCTATTGTAACAAACAATGCATCTTAAGACACTTGAACTCAGTAAGACATTAGACAGGTGAGTTTCTCTTATTCATGTAAAAATTTTACAACTACAAAGTCGAAGAAAACAGTAGGACCAAAATGTGAAAAAGTTCCCTGATTGTTTGTTTTTCCATAAAATAGCAAGACAATCGTTTTTCATACCCGGACATGTCTTACTTTTATGTTAATTCAAGAAGCACGGTGTCTTTTTTTTTCTCTCCAAATTAATAAATTTTCCACTTGAAATAATATATAGTGAAAGCATAAGTGCATCTAACTACCTAAAACAGTAACTTTATGACGTGCAAAGTCTGTGATTCTATTAAACTGACATTCTTCTAAAATTAACCAGAGAAAAATAAGGTACTGCATCAGTTCAAAAGAGAAGAAACAATCATCAATCCATTTATAATTATAGGGTCTGCAAGTCTCGTTCAATTTTAGGACTTCAGGGTACATCATTTGTACCCGGAAGTAGCATTTTCAACTGAAAAATATGACGTTTCAAGCACAAAATATGGACATCATAATCCCACAACGTCATAGTTTGGCGGCAAACGTTTTCAAATTTAAATTCTATCGTGATTTTTCGGTGTCACATGACGAGACTTTCAGACCCTATTTGCAACTCTGAACTTTTATACATGACTTGTGGGTTATATAAACCATACGCAACTATCATATTACCTTTGTCAACATGGTCATATGATTTTGAAATACATTTCGATGTGACAACTGGCTATGTTGAATATAACAACGGCAATAGAAAGCACAATATTACATAAATCAAAGTCTAGAGACCAGGCATTCACGAGAACACAAGACGAATGCAGACCAAAGCTCAAGATTACATATATCAAACTCAGAGACGAAGTTAAAACGAAAACACAAAAAAGACGGAAGTCTAAAGACACGACACATCCTCAAAACAAACGAACATCACAAATACAACACTCAAAACTAAAACACTGACAGTGTGGCCCCCGATTAAACCGACAGAGACACCAAGAGTTCCGGAAGGGTAAGCATACAGATTATGATTAATCTTACTATACTGTACATTACACCCCGTAGGAAGTTGAACAATGGGAGTTGAGGGGAATGAGCATTTGAACGGAGAGTAGAGAGCTCAGGTAAGACTTTAAGCGTGCAGACGAAAACCTTTTCGCATATAACTATTTACTTGACAATTTTTTAACACACTATTTTACATATTTTATATGCCTATAGTTAGAAGAAAACATTTGCACAACGGGCTTTTCAATGAGATGTTTCAAATAAAAAATAATTGCAATTTTCCTTTTTGAACCAAAATTTTGAGGGTAGGGAGCTCCGTTCAATTGGTAGTGAGCCAGTATTTCATGTATTGAACGGAGGGTAGTGAATATATTGAACGGAGGATCGCGAGCACACCATTCTAAATGAAAATTACCGACGATACATAAATACTGAATATTTATGGAGCCTGGGGTCCTTTATGGTATACCTGTCATGAAATCACGAATCTAAAGAAGTATGGCCATTAAGGCGAAATTTTTTTTCCAAAAGTAGACCTTTTTCAAAATATGGTCAAATGTTGTCGAAAATCTAGAAAGATGGTCTCTTGTTTGTCTTGTTCTTCGAGGTAGATGTGCCACAACCGTACGTTTTCTGACATGTTAATCGAACAGGCATGGCTGTAAACAGCTTTAAGCTTTTTTTAATGTGTTGCAGAAGATGAAACTACTGGAAGGACAGCGAAAACTAAAACAAATTTTTTGTTGCAAGTGTATAAACATTTGCCCTTCCGAATGATAGTGAGTTTAGTTTGGTTCTTTGGGTTCTATGCAACGAATTTTAACAAAAACCAAAAATATTGCGAAAATCTGTCAAAATTGCATTCAAGTGGCAATTTCATCGACTGAATCTTTTATATAAGGGTATGAAAATGCATATAATTATTTTGTCATAAAAGTGTATATAATAGATGACCTGATAATATTTAATGCATTCGTAAAATCGGTATGCTGAAGGAAATAATTTTACGGGAAAGTTGCCACACCTCTCTATAAATTCACGTATTGCTCGTTGGTTTTTTGGTAGCTCTGAAATCACGTATCATGACTATTATAAGAGGTTTAGTTCTCGAATCAAGCTTCCAAAGAACCTGTTCACGGAACTGTAGTCCCGGATCATACTTAAACCCCCAAGTGTCACATGAGCGATATCAAAACGTTATTAATGGAAAAGATATGCAATTCATTTAATTGAATCATCATTATAGTTCCTGGCATAAAATGCATATCTATCAATACATGGCCCTTTTCATATAAGCACAGTTATCATCCCGAGGTGCTGGCTCGAAAACTGATTTTATTTGGAACCTTACAATATCTAAATTTTTGTAAATTTTGTTTAAAACTAAGGAGTATCTCCCTCATGCAAAGCTCTGTCCTTAGCTGGTTTTGGCTTTACATTTAGATTATATTGGTTATTTGTTCTCTATCAGTCTTTAAATATCTTTGAGCTTCTGGTCTTCCAAACGTTTAGATTTTATCTGCACTGAAGAGACATAAGTTGTCGAAATGCGCATATGCAGAAAGTAAATTCACAGTAACTTCGGTATTTAGTTATTTATGTTAAACTTTGCAAGGTCCAATTTAAAAAAAAAGGAAACTACGTTATATCTCCCCGTTGCATAGACCTGTCCTTACCCATTTCTTAATTTCGATTGTTTAGAATTCCCCTTTTCTCTTTTTATACCCCCGCTTTAGCGGCCGGTATATGGTGATCATGATGTCCGTTCTTCCGTTCGTCCGTTCGCCCGTCCGCCATGAGGATTAAAACTTTGTGGCGTTTAACTCTTCCGAGATCACTTGGTGAAATTCAATGAAACTTTCACAGAATCTCAAGTACATATTATCATTGTGCACCAGCTATTTTAATTTAAAATTGGATTTAATTTCCTATTTTTTAATTTTTTTTCCTGGGTGGGGTATATATTAGTGAGCTCTGATAACAGTTTTTCTAGTTGCTTCAGTATTTGTTTCCCCGTGTGTCTAAATAACACGCATTTACGCTCGTATTCGTGAAAGGGTCTGACCTTTTTATGGACCGCTATCATTATTCATATGGCCTATTTACGGGTCGTTATCATTTGTGACTCAAGACTTCCTTTATCATTCTTTTAACCGATAAAAATATTAGGTTTAATAACATTTTACTCGGAAATATACAAACCACATCAGTACCTTTTTTTTTTTACTCCCCTTTTTTATTTTTTAAGTAAGTGTCCAAGACGACCCCTCCTCAAATTTATAATTGCAAAGTAACAAAACTACTTTCAACTTTTAAAATTAATATTCATCCAAGTAACGACATATTTTACAAAATAAATTAATAAAAAATAATAAATATATGAACTAAAACAAAAAAAAAAAAAAAACACACAAACAAAAAAACATAACCAGATGGTCCACCCACATTTCTGGCATACTAGTACATTGTATCTACATTTGTAGTCATACAGTACAATGTAATAAATATACCACCTACATTATTATTGTAAAACAATGTTATATTTCCTTAAGCCTGAAAGCAACCAAAAGTTACCGTGCAATAAATTTCCATCTCGTTAAATAAGCTCGTGCAATATTAAATTCTACTATGGATAATATCCCTCAATATTCATGCAATAACCCATAACCCTGCAAATAAGTTGTATTGTATATGTTCCAGACCATACACGTATACGGACCATACACGTATTTTTCCCAAATACCCATACGGTCGGACCGTACGCGTACGGTCTGGCTATTTCAAAGTCTTGCGAGTTCTTGGATAATATATCAATAAATTATTATACCGTATACAATTTTATTTAATGAATTAAGCTCTTATGTTTAGAAACAACTAAGATTTTCTAAAAATCGTATTTTAAAGAAATTAAGTAAGAAAAAATAATTCACCGTATTGATGTTTTGGATATGCTTAAATAAAATTGACTTATTAATTGAACGTTATTTGAGATAAAATAATAATAAAAAAAACCTAGTTTTCGTAAAAAATAAATGAAATATATGGTCTTCTTGAATGAAAATCTTGAGAAAATGATCATTGAATACAACCTCTAAGGAACAACAACATTTTTCCCAGGTACCCCAAAAAGGGTGCAAATCCAAAAACCTCGTAAAGGAACGGCTGAAAAATATATCAGCGGAAATAATACAGTGTTCCGAAAAGGAATACCTCCTGTCCAAGATCAAAACTTCTTAATGTAAAAACGAAGTTTTCGTATCACCTTAAAAATTTGTGTAAAAATATGGAAATATTTTTTTTTTATTTCACCGCTTCTATAATTTCATTTCAGTTATATTAGTAATCTATTGTTTTTATAAGGAGCTAATAATTTATACGGGTTTCAGTGGTAGTTTTGACTGTAACTTACTTCTTTGTTTAAATAACGAATGTAGTGTCTGTCTTTTTCTTTATAATCATACGGTCTAAATATACGCGTATGGTCCAGCTCGTAGCAGACCGTACACGTATACTCATACGGTCCGACCGTACGCGTACGGTCCAAATACGCGTATGGTCTGGAACATATACATTTCCCGCAATTTTTATTTCTAAAAAAATGTTAAGCATATTTAATATATATACCGAGAAAAAATGTATTTAACTGATATATTGGTTTTTGGTTTAGCTTTGGATTTGCCTATTGCTGAGATTTGATTTCATACTGGAAGAAGTATACCATATCATCGTTTTCTTGAGTACGTTAAATGTAAACATTTGGCTCGCTACCCTCCTCCGTTCTTATGCCTCACTACCTTTCGAACGGAGCTCGCTACCCTCCAGTTTTCCGTTCAAATAAACTTTCATAATTTATGGTTATATTTCAAAATACAATTTTATAAAGAAAAAATATATTATTATTTATGCACTTTTAAATCAGATATTCCTTTAAACATAGCCTTTTAACAAATGTAAACTATATTTCTGCAACATATTCCATCTTCGTCTGCAATGTTTTGATTTACCTGAGCTCTCTACCCTCCGTTCAAAAGCTCATCCCCTCATCTTCCATTGTACAGCTTCCTACGGTGTGCATTATATACCTACAAAAATTCTAAGGTTGTGAGACCTGAAAATGCACCTTGTGTTATGTTTACTAACTTATTTTTCTTTATATACCTGTAAAAGAAAAAAGAAACTATATCAGTACTTATCACATACTTAGTAGAAATAAAAGCGTTTTTGCATAATCAAAATGACCTGTAATAAACCGTCCAAATTTTCACACCTCGGGAAAATAATAGGTTATTTTATGCTCCTCGTGCATCTCAGACAGAATAAACGACTTCCGGTCCAAATTGGCCTGGGCAAATAAACGACTTCCGGTCCATATCGGCCTGGCATTTCTAAACGTCGGAAGTATGTAATAAAAAGTTTAATACATGTGCATTTCCATATTGACCTGGTTATCATCCCGAGACACCCATACTGGCCCGAGACGAAGTCGAGGGACAATGCGGGTCGAGGGATGATAACCAGGCCAATATGGAAATGCCCATGTATTAATCTGTATTTATCATATATTAAGCAATGATACGAAATATTGCACATATCGTGTAAAACGATTGCATCGCAACGTGATACGAAGGGAATTGAAATGTTCTGTATATCATTTTAAAGAAATATTTGAACTATTTTTCTCTCACATTTAAGCAAAACGAATTGCGTTTTTCGTAGTTGGTGGACATCGTTTGAAATACTTTAATGCTAAAGTAATATTATCATAAGGAAATGTATTGATTTCATTCAGAGATTGAGGAACATACCAAACGACGAAACGGAATGTGGAGAGGATTCATTATTTCATGGAGTCGATTATTCATTTCTTTAAATGCTTACTAGGAATTTAATGTATAGCATCATAAAGAACGAGACAATATACAATATTGAAATTTTGAAAAATAAACAATGAAGGGAAATGGAGTAAATGTACGTGAGACAAAGTCATTGGAACAACGCTTAGGATTTATTCGCCTTTATGTATTCAAAAGTTACAAAAGATGTTGGACTTTTTATATGTCAATATTATTACAAACTCTTTATACTATATAAATATATATAATATTTGTTTTTTTAATTCTTGTTGTTCTTGAGTTTGTTTTTTTTTATTTATCAAGCAAGTCTTTTGATGCTGTATATTGTTTAAACTTTATCAATAAATGAATGCAGAAATAAGTTTACTTACAGTGAAACCAATGAAGATAGACCATCCAAATCTCCATATTCTACTGTTATTATGTTGTTTGTCGTCAGATCTCTGAAAACAGTGTATCAGATAGTGTAATTGGTGTATTGCTATCCTTTTTATTTCATGTGTAAAGTTCGAACAGAGTAAGAAACATTTCGCCATGAAGTGAAAGCTATCTTGTTTTTTGTATCGAAATGACATAATTTAATTTTACATTTCAATATAAAAAACAAGGTGGTTTTTACTTCCTGGTGAGTTGTCTGTTGGTTTCTGATTATTTTGTGTTCACACGTTAATTGCATATAGACGCTTTAATGCTAGACGTCATGTATAAAATCAGGTATATATTGAGGACAAGAAAAAAAAACTATTAAAAAAAATCAAACAAACCCAAACAAACAAAAAAAAAAAAAAACAAAAAAAACAAAAAAAAACAAAAAAAAACTATAACAAAAACAAATACAAACAAAAAAAACAAAACAAAACAAAACAAAACAAAAAACAAGAAAAAAAATATCAAAAGTCGAAAAAACATTATATCTGCCTTACCGCAGTGATATCCCTAGTGTATGTTAAGAAAATTGCTTTCTCTAATTTCTAATTTCTACTCAGTTTTCACATTTTCTGAACGGTGTGGAAACATTTGTTCTCCTCTCTAGAGAGAAGAACAAGTTTCGTGAAATTTCCCGCCAAATTTATTCGGAATACAATCCTCGGTGTTTTTCATCCTGTCATTAGAGAAACAGTTTCCACAACTTAAACACGTTAATTATGAAATTTCTCACACCTCGTTAAATAAATTTTAAATGTCTAAAAGCTCGGCAAGCGTCGCTTTCAAACATTGACAAAATTTATTTAACTTGATGTGAGAAATTTCATAATCAACTTTTCCTCGTTATGGAAACTATATTTCTTTATCACTGTCATAAAATCAATATTATTCTGGATATCACTAAGGAAGAGAACTCACTAACAGCTCCTTTTTAAACTGATTATCCCCTACTTTCCTCAGAACAATTGTGTCACGAGCAAGAAGGTGCCATTTGTCAGAGCCTCCTTGTCTTGAGCTCATTTGTAGTACATAATATGTTGGTCTAAGTACTATCAATGAATAGCTAACAAATCTTTTAATGTTACCCATGTATCTATATTTATTCCATATAATGCTTGTAGCTATAGTCGATTGAGGAGCTCAAAACGATCAGAACTGCTGTCTTTTGCTTTTATACCAGAATTGGACTATTCTATTATTGCAAACACTCCTCATGGATGGGTCCATTTAAAATAACCAAAAGGTAGGCAATATATATATTGTTCAGGCTTTATACAGACGGAACGAGGTATTAAACTCCAGAAAACTAATATCCTATAATTAGCTATTAATAAAAATAATTTTTATGATCGTTAATAAACCACGACAGCTCATTCGTGCCAAGTATAGGGATTTTTTTCTTACTTTTTAATTCTTCTGCATGGTTTTTATTTTAATGCGATTTAATACCAACTATCAATATATTTTCCAGATGTGATGACAGCGAACCCGTACGTAAGCATGCCACCAGTGTTCTTTCTATGAATGATACAGTTTTACACATAAAGAAGCAAACTATAATTTTAGCAAAATGCCATTCTTGACAACGGTAATAAATACAAAAGGAAAAAAAGAAAAAGATTAAATAAATGGAAGTCCAGAGACAAGGCAAAAACGAGAACACCAGAAGACAGAAGGCTTTAGACACAACATACCAACTAATCACACGAACACCTCAAAACGGCACTCCAAGCTTAACCACTAACAGTTTTATTTGAATAATAATATATACTTGTATAAGTCATAGAAGAAACAACACGACAGACACAGAATTCACTATCATACTTCAAATCAAATGCGAAATTACCTTCATTTATACAATCCACTTATTGACGAGAAAAGAGACCCAGCCGCTTCTTTGAAGCAGGGACATAGATACAAAAGCATTGACTATGTTTCTGCACAGAAACAAAAAACAAAAAAAAAACCCCCAAAAAAAACAATACATGATTTGATTAAAAAGGCAAAACTACAAAACATTTGTATAGAGTAACAGAAATACAATAAGAAATTACGTTAATTTTTTTTGAATACCATAAAATAGTCCGGTGATGTGTATTAATGGGCCCAGTATCTTGCAGCTCTATTTACAGGAAAATTTACTGCTACAAAAACCCAAAGAGTCAATTCGCATATATATTGCTGCAGTGCATTTTTTTGCCAACGTGCAAGTCTCCCCTTTTCCAATGAAAATAGAATTTGCAAGCCACTTGATATGTGTACTAATTAATTTGTCATGCCAGATGTGCATTATGACTAATAACTCACAGAATGGCAGTGTTGTTTGGTATTTCCGTTGGTATACTGTCCAGGTTTCTATCTTTACAGAATGTTCTATAACCATTACTTGTTTCTGAACAGAAACAACTTGTAGGACAACCTTTATACCCATTTACCAGTATAACTAAAGTCAACAAGGCTAACATGCTATTAACTGGAATGAAAATCGTAAATATAAAATCACGCTTAAATATACTGGAAGCTACCACCCCTACTTAGCTGGGTAATGTTTAGGTAAAGGTAAATGTTCACATGTCAATATCCGTACATAAACTGTGGGTTTACGATAGGTATGTATAGTATTTTGGAATATCTTGTATTTTGCACGAAAACTGCAGTTTCCGAACGAAATTGAACGGAAACTAGGGTTTTCGAACGAAAACCCCTAGTTTCCGATCGGTATCCGAAATTCGAGATGAACCGAATTAACCTATTCATAGCTTTAATTGATGAGAAATAGGAAACGGTAATCGCGCTATTCATACATATGGCACGCGATAGTAACAAAAATGCGGTATGCCTAGTATTTCGAACGAAAACTAGGGGTTTTCGAGCGAAATACTAGGTATACCGCACGTTAACTAGGGGTTTCCGATCGGTATACATAGTATTTCGCCGAAAACCCTAGTTTTCGTTCGAAATACTAGGTATACCGCATTTTTGTTACTATCGCGTGCCATACCGATCGGTATCGGAAATTCGAGTTAAAACCGAAAATGCTATTCATAGTTTTAGCCAATGAGAAGCGAGAAACGGAAATCGCTATTTGATATTTAACGTTCGTCCAATCAGAAACGGAAAACGGTATTCAGGGTTTAATTAAACCAATCAAAATCGTTTATTCTGTTTATCGCTTATAATTCTCTATTTTTTATTCACATTTTCGTATCTTTTATTTGTTTCATATATTTTAATATTATAAATTAATTATCAAATAGAGTTGTGCCTTTGACACTTTTAGGTGCGAATGGATATCAGATTCGCGGGTCATGGGAGGATATTCGATCTCGACTGTCTGTATTCACCTTCACCAGTTAAAAGTTGTGAATATCGCCGTTTTAGATTTTGTTTAAAAAGAGTTTTCCATTTAATTTATCTCTAGAGCAAAGATTTTTATTTTCATATAACTTGATGTGTAATCTGTTTCGAAATTAAAAAAATCACGAATTTTGGAATAATTTGATAAGCAGTTGAAAAAACAAAAACTCAGTCTGATAAATGATCAAAACAATTCAGAGTTTTAAAACTTTTTCTTCATCATATCCTTTCCAAGGAGTTTTATAATTCGCGAAGTTAAAACTTTCATGGATTTTAGCATTTAAGAGGTATGAAAAGTATAATTTTTAGTCTGCGGTGTAAACTAACTCTTCAAAAATGACAAAAAGTTTAGTTTTTTGAAAATTTTACATCATTATATCCTTGCGAAGGAGTTTGATAGGTTGCGAAATAAAAAATTCTTCAAATTTAACATGGAATAGGTATGAAAAGTATGATTTGAATCAGCAGTTTAAACTCAGTCTTTAAAAATAGCAAAAAAAAATCAGTGTTTTGAAAATAAAACTTCATCAAAAGAATATTATGATGTAAAATTTTCAAAACACTGAATTTTTTTTGCCATTTTTAAAGACTGAGTTTAAGCCACTGCTTCAAAATCTTACTTTTTATGCCTATTCTATTCTTAATTTGATGACTTTTTTTATTTAGCAACATATCAAACTCCTTGCAAGGATATAATTATGTAAATTTTTCAAAACATTTTTTTTTACATTTTTGAAGAGTAAAGTTGTACGGCAGACCATAAAATCTACTTTTCATACCATTTTAATGCTAAAATTCATAAAGTTTTTACTTTAGGAATTATGAAACTCCTTCGAAAGGATATTATGATGTTAAATTTTCAAAACACTAAATAGGTTGTGTCATTTTTAAAGACTAAGTTTAAACCGCTTATTAGAAATCTTACTTTTCAAACCTATTCTATGTTAAATTTGAAGAATTTTTTATTTTGCAACCTATCAAACTCCTTCACAAGGATATAATGATGTAAGATTTTCAAAACACTGAACTTTTTTGACATTTTTCAAGAGTTAGTTTACACCGCAGACTAAAAATTTTACTTTTCATACCTTTTTAATGCTAAAATTGATCAAGTTTTTGCTTTGCGAATTATAAAACTACTTCGAAAGGAAATTATAATGTAAAATTTTCAAAACACTGAGATTTTTTGGTCATTTTTAAAGACTGCGTTTAAACCACTGCTTCAAAATCTTACTTTTCATACCTATTATATGCTTAATTTGATGATTTTTATATTTCGCAACATATCAAACGCTTTCGCAAGGATATGATGAAGTAAAATTTTCAAAACGCTTAACTTTTTTTCACATTTTTAAAGAGTTAGTATAAACTGCAGACTAAAAATTTTGCTTTTCATATCTTTTTAATGCTAAAATTCATGAAGTTTTTGCTTTGCGAATTATAAAACTCCTTCGAAAGGATAATTTTCATAACACTAAATTCTTTTTGTCATTTTTAAAGACTGAGTTTAAACTGCTGATTAAAAATCATACTTTTCATACCTATTCCATGTCAAATTTCAAGAATTTTTTATTTTGCAACCTATCAAACTCCTACGCAATGATATAATGATGTAAAATTTTCAAAACACTTAACTTTTTTGACATTTTTCAAGAGTTAGTTTACACGGCAGACTAAAAATTTTACTTTTCATACCTTTTTAATGCTAAAATTAATGAAGTTTTTCCTTTGCGAATTATAAAACTACTTCGAAAGGAAATTATGATGTAAAATTTTCAAAACACTGAGATTTTTATGTCATTTTTAAAGACTGCGTTTGAACCACTGCTTCAAAATCTATTATATTCTAAATTTGATGATTTTTGAATTTCGCAACATATCAAACGCCTTCGCAAGAATTTAATGAAGTAAAATTTTCAAAACGCTTAACTTTTTTTCACATTTTAAAAGAGTTAGTATAAACTGCAGACTAAAAATTTTACTTTTCATATCTTTTTAATGCTAAAATTCATGAAGTTTTTGCTTTGCAAATTATAAAACTCCTTTTGAAAGGATATTATGATTTAAAATTTTCATAACACTGAATTTTTTTTGTCATTTTTAAAGACTGAGTTTAAACTGCTGATTTAAAATCATACTTTTCATACTTTTTCCATGTTAAATTTGAAGAATTTTTCATTTTGCAACCTATCAAACTCCTATGCAATTATATAATGATGTAAAATTTTCAAAACACTTAACTTTTTTTAATTTTTGAAGAGTTAGTTTACACCGCAGACTAAAAATTTTACTTTTTAACCTTTTTAATGCTAAAATTCACCAAGTTTTTGCTTAGCGAATTATAAAACTCCTTTGAAAGGAAATTATGATGTAAAATTTTCAAAACACTTAATTTTTTTTTGTCATTTTTAAAGACTGAGTTTTAACCACTGATTAAAAATCTAACTTTTCTACCTATTCTTTGCTAAATTTGATGATGTTTTTTTATTTTGCAACATATCAAACTCTTTCGAGAGCATATAATGA
>MJUU01061715.1:0-14740 GCA_002080025.1 Modiolus philippinarum | reverse complement strand
TTTTTTTTTCATGCAAAGTATAGACAAAAAATAGGCGTAACGAGACACTTTCAATAGATTGGACGGTTTCCGCATTGTGGAAAATTCTTCATATTATATAAGTGGAGAAGTGTGGTACCGAAATTTCAATTTTGCTTAACAATGAACCAAATTATCGCAATGTTCCCTGAGGAGAATTACCTTTAAAAGGTAGAATTTTAATTTTGCGTTTTGTTTTTCTCTTTTGTTTTAAATTTGTCGGTTTGGTATAAGTTATTTACTTTATTTAGAAAATTTACATGTAGTTTATTCAAATTTTTTTTCTCTCAGTTTTTTTTTAGGTAGGGGACTAAATTTTGAAAGCAACAAGTAAGAACAAGCCGAAGAGGGCTGCTAAGATTTGGGGCTTATCTCGCCCTTTATTTTGAAAAGAACTACTAATTCAGTGGCAGTCTGTATCTTTATGTCATGAATTCCACTATCTTTGTCACGCCTTTCAAGGTAGTGATGGACATTTCCCGATTCTCTTATATCTGCCCAACTACGAACTGACGTCTTCTGGTCTTACCATACATCTATGTATTATAAACCTATGCTTTGACTATTTCTTACAAGTTATGTGTCTCTTGCCAGAACTTCAGGTAAGACAGTGTTCTGTGTCGTTTTGTTTTCTGCTTGAAGATAAACCGCTCCTGCGCCTTCTCTAAATACATCTTTAAATACGCCCGAATATGTACTTCGTTCAAGTTGAAAGGTACTTTAATGAATGAAAAGAAACCAAACGGCAACAGACGTTGTTTATATAACGCGGACGTTTTTGAAGACATGGGATTGAAAATTTTTCTAATAAATTGACCAATCATATTTGTCGTTACATTTTACATTAAGAATAAACCCGAATCTCATAAAAACTTGCAGAATTTGTAACTAGCAGACATGAAATAAAGAATTATAAGAATTATTGAGTGTAAAGACATCTTTTCAACATCCTTACATCGTCGGAAAATTAATTTTTACTTGCTTGCTGTATAACAATAAATGTCCTTTTATATTACAATATTAACCCCCTTTGATATTTTCTGACTTTCATAAAATTTTCTGACAATAAATTCACATTTACTTTATTTCGCATAATTTCGAGAAGAGGTGTTTCAAAAAGAATATAAAATTAATATATTTGCACTTATTTAGTGTTTTTTGAAAGTAAAGAATTCACTTGCTAATATTAAAATCGTTTAAAACCTTAACAAGAAAATTGATTTTAATAATATACTTGAAATTAAACGCTATAAAAGAACGCACTTCTAATCAAGTGAGAAAATATTCTCAGTGGAGATTTCATATTTGTTTTGCAAGAAAGTAAAACAAGAAATTTTCACACACCAAGAAAAAGAAGAAACCAGTACATTTCTTTTCAATATATATTTAATTGTAATTCTGCATTGTTTTTATTTTTCAATATATATATTTTTAATTCTAGATCAACATCTACCTTGTAAAAAAAAAACAAAACAAACTTTTTCTAAATTTGATATTTTATTGTGACCAACTTCATTCGTTTTAAGGAGTTATGTTATGCATTTCAGGAACACTGATTAACGTGATTTCATCAATATACCAAGTGCAACAGAAAATATTTAAATGCGAATAAGTAGCCATTTGATATATTTGATGTAGTTGGAACTTATATCCACTGAAACACAATTTTCCTCCACCTCTGAAAAATATACAGAATTTGATACTGGGTTTGTGAACGGTTAAAAGATTTTATCTATCGCTATTACTCCAAAACGAAGCATTCGTGGTTGAGTATTAAAGACAGACATGATAGTTCGAGCTTGGGTAAGTGTTGCATTAGCAAAAAAAAAGTATTACTCCTCCAATAGAGTAAAGTGTCGAAAACAGGAAGAAAATCCTGCTTACTCGACAAGAGCCAAAGCTACAAAGTTTAAGACATCAGATCAATGAGCAAGTCATGCCTATCTTTATGGAGCATAAAACGAGTGCCATCCGCAGAAGTGAAGACTATAGTTGCATAGATTTCAAAGGGTTTATTTGTTTTGAAAAAGTCTCCGTACGTGATAAAAATATAAATGAAAAACAAAACAAACTAACAGACGGAAACAAACAAACAAAGCAAAACCGAACAAAACAAAAAGGATAAGAGCATCACAATACCAAAACACATACATTAATCCCCGCCCCTCCAACAAAAAAAACGAAATAAAAATCAATTAAAAACAAAACCAAAACAAATCGTATTGAAGGGGGAAATCAGGAAAAATAACAATAGAAATATTGTAACAAATTTGTTTGCCAGACAAGTCACAGTATTATAACAAACTAAAAGTCTTTTTTAAACATTTTCTTAGCCCTTAAAAGGGCTTCCAGATACATTGTGACATTTACTTCTTCTTAATTAACTTGGCTTTCTTTGCTGATAGTTGTTTTTTGTTTCTGATGATGGTTTAGCTGCCCTCTTAAATGGCTTGGCTACATGCAGGTTTCCTTACTGTTGACGCTTTAGTAACTGATTTATGTGTCCAGTTTTTTTTTTATCTATTTATTTATTTTTTTTTTTTTCTTTTTTTTGTCTTCGTCTTTTCCGGTTTTTTCTTAACTTGCCTAGTGTCATCTACAATGTGAGTTTGAAGTGGAAGTTGACTTGCTTGAAAATTTTACCGACGTTGACATCGGCGTTAGTTTGTCTTGAAGATCTCCTCAAAGTACAAATGGCCTTGGATACCAACGCTTCAAGTGCTAACGGTTTCTTGGATTTGTCTGCAGCCTTCTACTTGAGAGTCTTTCCTGGCCATGCTGTTTTAGCAATTGGTACATATCCGCACTTTCTAGATTGAACCTTTCATACCTTGTAAGGGGAGAACGCGGACCTCCTTGAAGTCGCTTTAAAAAAAATTGCCCTTATATTTTACGCAAGTGAAGAAAAATGTTTTAGATTTTTTATGTCTTTTTAGTGAAATAAAATTGGCATTGTACCTGTCCTCGTTGTCCTCGAAAATAGTTCCTAATAAATTTGGTAAATTCTTTCTTAAATCTATTTACTTTTCCTTTTTGGTGAATTCCTGATTTTTATTTAATTCAGGGGGCAAGTGTAGGCTTCTAATGAAATGTATGAAAATGTCTGTGATATTTGAACAGAAACTTTCACGAAGGCCAGGTAGAGTGTGTATGAATTTTTCAGTTTTCGGAGCTCTCTGAACTCGTCGACTTTGGAACGCTAATATTATTTATATAGTCAAGCAGAAAGAGGCAATAAGAATGAATTTTGAATATGATATAACAGCAGTCAAAGAATCATATGACATCAGGGAAAAAATGATACTGAGTTTAGGATATGCTATGATAAATATGAATTTGGAATAACGGCACAAAGACTAACCATTATGTATATTAAATCTTTCATCGCAGAATCAGGGCTGTTTTCTGTTATTTTTTTTTTCATGCAAAGTATAGACAAAAAAAAAGGCGTAACGAGACACTTTCAATAGATTCGACGGTTTCCGCATTGTGGAAAATTCTTCATATTATATAAGTGGAGAAGTGTGGTACCGAAATTTCAATTTTGCTTAACAATGAACCAAATTATCGCAATGTTCCCTGAGGAGAATTACCTTTAAAAGGTAGAATTTTAATTTTGCGTTTTGCTTTTCTCTTTTGTTTTAAATTTGCCGGTTTGGTATAATTTATTTACTTTATTTAGAAAATTTACATGTAGTTTATTCAAATTTTTTTTCTCTCAGTTTTTTTTTAGGTAGGGGACTAAATTTTGAAAGCAACAAGTAAGAACAAGCCGAAGAGGGCTGCTAAGATTTGGGGCTTATCTCGCCCTTTATTTTGAAAAGAACTACTAATTCAGTGGCAGTCTGTATCTTTATGTCATGAATTCCACTATCTTTGTCACGCCTTTCAAGGTAGTGATGGACATTTCCCGATTCTCTTATATCTGCCCAACTACGAACTGACGTCTTCTGGTCTTACCATACATCTATGTATTATAAACCTATGGTTTGACTATTTCTTACAAGTTATGTGTCTCTTGCCAGAACTTCAGGTAAGACAGTGTTCTGTGTCGTTTTGTTTTCTGCTTGAAGATAAACCGCTCCTGCGCCTTCCCTAAATACATCTTTAAATACGCCCGAATATGTACTACGTTCAAGTTGAAAGGTACTTTAATGAATGAAAAGAAACCAAACGGCAACAGACGTTGTTTATATAACGCGGACGTTTTTGAAGACATGGGATTGAAAATTTTTCTAATAAATTGACCAATCATATTTGTCGTTACATTTTACATTAAGAATAAACCCGAATCTCATAAAAACTTGCAGAATTTGTAACTAGCAGACATGAAATAATGAATTATAAGAATTATTGAATATAAAGACATCTTTTCAACATCCTTACATCGTCGGAAAATTAATTTTTATTTGCTTGCTGTATAACAATAAATGTCCTTTTATATTACAATATTAACCCCCTTTGATATTTTCTGACTTTCATAAAATTTTCTGACAATAAATTCACATTTACTTTATTTCGCATAATTTCGAGAAGAGGTGTTTCAAAAAGAATATAAAATTAATATATTTGCACTTATTTAGTGTTTTTTGAAAGTAAAGAATTCACTTGCTAATATTAAAATCGTTTAAAACCTTAACAAGAAAATTGATTTTAATAATATACTTGAAATTAAACGCCATAAAGGAACGCACTCATAATCAAGTGAGAAAATATTCTCAGTGGAGATTTCATATTTGTTTTGCAAGAAAGTAAAACAAGAAATTTTCACACACCTAGAAAAAGAAGAAACCAGTACATTTTTTTCAATATATATTTAATTTTAATTCTGTATTGTTTTTATTTTTAAATATATATATTTTTAATTCTAGATCAACATCTACCTTTGAAAAAAAAATCAAAACAAACTTTTTCTTAATTTGATATTTCATTGTGACCAACTTCATTCGTTTTGAAGAGTAATGTTATGCATTTCAGGAACACTGAAACGTGATTTCATCAATATACCAAGTGCAACAGAAAATATTTAAATGCGAATAAGTAGCCATTTGATATATTTGATGTAGTTGGAACTTATATCCACTGAAACACAATTTTCCTCCACCTCTGAAAAATATACAGAATTTGATACTGGGTTTGTAAACGGTTAAAAGATTTTATCTATCGCTCTTACTCCAAAACGAAGCATTCGTGGTTGAGTATTAAAGACAGACATGATAGTTCGAGCTTGAGTAAGTGTTGCATTAGCAAACAAAAAAGTATTACTCCTCCAATAGAGTAAAGTGTCGAAAACAGAGAAAATCCTGCTTACTCGACAAGAGCCAAAGCTACAAAGTTTAAGACATCAGATCAATAAGCAAGTCATGCCTATCTTTATGGAGCATAAAACGAGTACCATACGCAGAAGTGAAGACTATAGTTGCATACATTTCAAAGGGTTTATTTGTTTTGAAAAAGTATCAGTACATGATAAAAATATAAATGAAAAACAAAACAAACTAACAGACGAAAACAAACAAACAAAGCAAAACCGAACAAAACAAAAAGGATAAGAGCATCACAATACCAAAACACATACATTAATCCCCGCCCCTCCCACAAAAAAAACGAAATAAAAAACAATTAAAAACAAAACCAAAACAATTCGTATTGAAGGGGGAAATCAGGAAAAATAACAATAGAAATATTGTAACAAATTTGTTTGCCAGACAAGTCACAGTATTATAACAAACTAAAATTCTTTTTTAAACATTTTTATAGCCCTTAAAAGGGCTTCCAGATACATTGTGGCATTTACTTCTTCTTAATTAACTTGGCTTTCTTTGCTTATAGTTGTTTTTTGTTTCTGATGATGGTTTAGCTGTCTTCTTAAATGGCTTGGCTACATGCAGGTTTCCTTACTGTTGACGTTTTAGTAACTGATTTATGTGGCCAGTTTTTTTATCTATTATTTATTTATTTATTTATTTTTTTATCTTTTTTGTCTTTGTCTTTTCCGGTTTTTTCTTAACTTGCCTAGTGTCATCTACAATGTGAGTTTGAAGTGGAAGTTGACTTGCTTGAAAATTTTACCGACGTTGACATCGGCCATAGTTTGTCTTGATGATCTCCTCAAAGTACAAATGGCTTTGTATACCAACGCTTCAAGTGCTACCGGTTTCTTGGATTTGTCTGCAGCCTTCTACTTGAGAGTCTTTCCTGGCCATGCTGTTTTAACAATTGGTACATATCCGCACTTTCTAGATTGAACCTTTCCTACCTTGTAAGGGGAGAACGCGGACCTCCTTGAAGTCGCTTTTAAAAAAATTGCCCTTATATTTTACGCAAGTGAAGAAAAATGTTTTAGATTATTTTTTTTTGTCTTATCAGTGAAATAAAATTGGCATTGTACCTGTCCTTGTTGTCCTCGAAAATAGTTCCTAATAAATTTGGTAAATTCTTTCTTAAATCTGTTTACTTTTCCTTTTTGGTGAATTCCTGATTTTTATTTAATTCCGGGGGCAAGTGTAGGCTTCTAATGAAATGTATAAAAATGTCTGTGATATTTGAACAGAAACCTTCACGAAGGCCAGGTAGAGTGTGTATGAATTTTTCAGTTTTCGAAGCTCTCTGAACTCGTCGACTTTGGAACGCTAATATTATTTATATAGTCAAGCAGAAAGAGGATATAAGAATGAGTTTTGGATATGATATAACAGCAGTCAAAGAATGATATGACATCAGGGAAAAAATGATACTGAGTTTAGGATATGCTATGATAAATATGAATTTGGAATAACGGCACAAAAACTAACCATTATGTATATTAAATCTTTCATCGCAGAATCAGGGCTGTTTTCTGTTATTTTTTTTTCATGCAAAGTATAGACAAAAAATAGGCGTAACGAGACACTTTCAATAGATTGGACGGTTTCCGCATTGTGGAAAATTCTTCATATTATATAAGTGGAGAAGTGTGGTACCGAAATTTCAATTTTGCTTAACAATGAACCAAATTATCGCAATGTTCCCTGAGGAGAATTACCTTTGAAAGGTAGAATTTTAATTTTGCGTTTTGTTTTTCTCTTTTGTTTTAAATTTGTCGGTTTGGTATAAGTTATTTACTTTATTTAGAAAATTTACATGTAGTTTATTCAAATTTTTTTTCTCTCAGTTTTTTTTTTTAGGTAGGGGACTAAATTTTGAAAGCAACAAGTAAGAACAAGCCGAAGAGGGCTGCTAAGATTTGGGGCTTATCTCGCCCTTTATTTTGAAAAGAACTACTAATTCAGTGGCAGTCTGTATCTTTATGTCATGAATTCCACTATCTTTGTCACGCCAATTCTCTTATATCTGCCCACCTACGAACTGACGTCTTCTGGTCTTACCATACATCTATATATTATAAACCTATGGTTTGACTATTTCTTACAAGTTATTTGTCTCTTGCCAGAACAGCAGGTAATACAGTGTTCTGTGTCGTTTTGTTTTCTGCTTGAAGATAAACCGCTCCTGCGCCTTCTCTAAATACATCTTTAAATACGCCCGAATATGTACTTCGTTCAAGTTGAAAGGTACAAGGGCGTAGAAAAGCTACTGTCTGACATCAATACAGCAAAAGCCATGGGACCCGAATGTATATGGAACATTATACTAAAAAATTGAACTGGCTGCAGGACTGGGTATCATATTTCAAAAATCAGTGGACTCTGGATCCCTACCAAAGGACTGGCGTAGCGCTAATTTAGCACCAGTATACAAATGTCCATGCAGCAGAAAACTACCGTCCAGTATCCCTGACATGCGTTTCCTGCAAAATCTTAGAACATATAATCTTGCAAACACATATTGAATCATCTAGAAAAATGCAACATCCTCACAGACTTGAATCACGGATTCAGATCAGGATATTCATGTACCACACAGTTGCTTGTAACCACCAACGATCTGATACAGAGCTACGACAAGAACATCCAAGTCGATATGGCTATCCTAGACTTCTCCAAAGCCTTTGACACCGTTCCGCACAACAAGCTACTTCAAAAACTTGAAAGCTACGGAATTGAAGGAAACATCAAAAATTGGCTTTCCGACTTCTTGACCAACAGAACTATGAGAGTAGCCATCGAAGGAGAATACTCATCAAGAGTACATGTTGATTCCGGGGTACCACAAGGAACCGTTATGGGACCTTTGTTATTTTTGTGCCATATAAACGATCTACCGGAATCCGTAAAATATCATGTCCGTCTATTTGCAGTTGACTGCTTATTATACCGGCAGATAAAATCGTTCAAAGACCTTAAAACTCTGCAACAAGATCTTGCTAAACTTGAAGAATGGGCCAACAAATGGGGTATGAAGTTTAATGCCAAAAAATGCTATATCATGAGCATGTAACAACGTCCAACTACTTCTACCAACTGGATAACCATATACTTGAACAGGTCAAGACAAACCCGTACCTTGGTTTAAACATCTCCGATGACCTGAAGTGGAGCGGACACATCAGTAAGATCCCAAGCAAGGCAAATAGTACCCTTGGATTCCTGAGGCGTACCCTAAGTAGATGCCCCAAAGAGTGCAAAAAACTGGCATACATAGATATGGTCCGGTCAGTCTTAGAGTATAGCTCAATTATATGGGATCCGTATACAAAACGTGGAGAAAATCGAAAGTGTGCAACAAAGAGCCGCCAGATTCATCACAGGCGATTACAAATCCAGAGAAGAAGGCATAGTTACCAACATGCTGGCCGACTTAAAATTAACACCATTGGTAGAACGGAGGAAACAACAAAGAATAGTAATGTTTTACAGGGTGGTTGAGGGGCTGCTGCCGGCGATCGCACCAGAGGATTATTTGACACCACTAAGGAATAAACGGAACATCAGAGCAACCAACTTCCGGGACTTCCACACTACCAACATAGTTGACAAACAAGTAGTAAAAAACACCAGAGGCTACAAAACAACTGATTACAACACTGACTGCAAGAAACATTCATTCTTTACAAGGACAATCATTGATTGGAACAATCTAGAAGATTGTTTTGTGCATACCAATTCAAAAGAGGGCTTCGCGACAGCCCTCCAACAGTTCGACTAGCTCTCCTTCCGGTGCAGAGATAACCCGTGTCGGTTCCTGCACCGTATTAATACATATACAGATACAGATACTTTAAATGAATGAAAAGAAACCAAACGGCAACAGATGTTGTTTATATAACGCGGACGTTTTTGAAGACATGGGATTGAAAATTTTTCTAATAAATTGACCAATCATATTTGTCGTTACATTTTATATTAAGAATAAACCCGAATCTCATAAAAACTTGCAGAATTTGTAACTAGCAGACATGAAATAAAGAATAATAAGAATTATTGAGTATAAAGACATCTTTTCAACATCCTTACATCGTTGGAAAATTAATTTTTATTTGCTTGCTGTATAACAATAAATTTCCTTTTATATTACAATTTTAACCCCCTTTGATAATTTCTGACTTTCATAAAATTTTCTGACAATAAATTCACATTTACTTTATTTCGCATAATTTCGAGAAGAGGTGTTTCAAAAAGAATATAAAACTAGACTTGCAATTGCAAGCAATAGCTGATGTCGCCCCTGACAGCAAATTCGATGATTCCATCTTGTTCGCAGTGCCAAAATCTACCTAGAAATCAATTTTCATTGAAATCCGACAAAGTTGAAATTTTGACGTATTATGGCAGCCATCTTGGAAATGGCGGCCATTTTGAAAATTTTTGCTGGTGCATGCACATCTCCTCAAGGTGATCCAACTTTGTGCCAAATATGAATGAATTCTGTCCAGGCATCTCTGAGAAAATAAACGGACAAAATCCTTGGAACAAAGAAAGAAAGAAAGAATAATAATAACAAAAGAAACGGACCAAAAACAATATGTCGTCCCGACTACGTCTGGGGTGACATAATTAATATATTTGCACTTATTTAGTGCTTTTTGAAAGTAAAGAATTCACTTGCTAATATTAAAATCGTTTAAAACCTTTGGTATTCTGAAATATTCTTTTTTAGGTAGTTTTCGAAATGATAGTTAGTTTCTAAATAAGTGAAGTTTACTATTTTCGTCTAGACTATTTATCTTTTCTTAATAATATTTAATATAATGAATATTCGACAAAGTTTTATAATATTTTTTATTACTTTGAAGACTATCTGAGGTCTCCAACTGAAATAGTTTTCTTATAAATTTTACATAAGAAAACCAAGAATAAGTTCCTTGGGAATTAATATTTTTTGATAATTCATAACCCTCCTTTAGGATAGCGTTAAAGACCAAACCAACTATTGTTTATACGCACCACGCAGCGCATTGTGGTTGTTCTGTAAAACGTCTATGACGTCGCACGGTGAGGAAGATTAGCCGAACTAGGTAGTAACAAAGGGTGTTAGTTTTGGAAACTGGATAATGAATATTGCATTGATTCGCTGAAAGATATTGATTTTCTCAAAAATAAACGTAGAATGACTATCGAATTTTGTTACGCGTTACATACAATTTTTTCACGTCAAACGCTTTTCAACGTGTAAATAAAAGAAGAAAACATGTACTTTATTGTTTAAACGTCGGGAATAACAATAGCTAGGGGTATGTTGAAAAAGAATTAAGTCAGTATATTAAACGGCTTGAAAAAATAGGTAAGATTCAATGCAATTACCAAAAAGCTGGAAAATGACACCAACACCGCGCGCAACGTCAGTGACATTCACTAACTGCGTTGTTGATAAAAAGTTATGATAATTTTGAAATAAAAAACGTAACCAAATTACAATTATATAATTTATATCTAAATAAGGTGGAACAATATTGAATTCAAATTCAAATTCTTTATTGTCATAACATTAAATGTTTTTGAGAATGAACATGTATAAGAACATTAAACAGTGTTTACTTTTGTAGACATATGAAAAGAATTGGCAATACTTCTGTGTTATTATGCGAGCCGCTGACCATCCATCAAATATACAAATTATTCGTCATAGAGTCCAATATTTGATATAATTTATAAAATTCTGGACACCTTTATCTTATAAACCATCGTTGGGTCGCGGAACGCAGGGTAGACCTGTGATTTGATTCCTGGTCGAGATGAAAAATATCATGGACCAAATTTTCGGCTCTTATACCATTACCAAGGGTGGTGCAAGGAACAACCTATATTAAACACTTCAAATAGTTCGGAAAGGTGCATATCACCTGAAAATGTAAATTACTCAAGGACGGTGGTTCTCTACGGATACCCCGGCTTCCTCCACCTCTCAACGACCGTAACGATATAACCGATGAAAGTGGTCTTAAACCAATACAAACCAAAATGATAATAAAAAACACAAAAAAACACAAAAAACGTAAAAAAATGCAAGCCGCAATAGTCTTTGACTTCTGTACTTGAACAACTGTTATGGTTTCGATTATGTCCGTATGCAGATATGAAATGTCAAAGTAAAAAATAATGCAATTATTTTAGCATGTTATAGTTACTTAGAATACATGTTTCGGTCTTGGTTTTCTTGTTTTATTTAGATATTTTGAAAACAGAAGTTACAGCACGTTTTACGGGTTGCCTACTTCATAGCCAATGCCGTAAAATAGATCGATGATTATTTGAAACAATCTTAGTAACTATAAGAACTAATATTAACTCTTACTAAGGCTTTCACTAAAAAGGGTGGGGGAGGGAGTCCTTCTTTACAAAAGCCCTAACTTGAAAGTCCAATATTAAAGTCTGGTTCTTTGGATTTTCAATTTTCCTAAATTGGGAGAGCAAACTTTTTTTGCTCAAAATTTTAACTTAGCGTGAAGGAAAACAAATCTTTGATCTTTTAATTTACTTTGACGAAAATGGACGTTTGAAATCTAAGCTGTATGACAAACGTGATGATTTTAACTTCCCAATTGTGAACTTTCCCTTTCTGAGCAGCAATATACCTGCCTCTCCAGCCTATGGAGTGTACATTTCACAGTTGATTCGTTACTGTCGGGCATGCAGTTTATACAGTGACTTTTTAGTTAGAGCAAAAACACTGTCCCAAAAGCTGCTTAGTCAGGGATTTGTTCAGCCTTTGTTACTTTCATCCCTTCAGAAATTCTATGGCCGTCACCATGACATCATTGACAGATATGACGTGTCTGTGTCCCAAATGAAAACGGACATTTTCAGCTAGATTTCACGTCTTCACGGATTTGACTCAACCCCGGATTGACTCACTAATAGTGTGACGGGTGCCGCTAGCGGAGCAGGACATGCTTACCCTTCCGGAGCACCTGATGTCACTCCCGGTTTTCATGGGAGTTCACACTATGAGTGCCTTAGTTCTTAATGTTATCTTTTTATTTCCGTGCATTGTAGCTGTCTCACGTCCTTGTTTTGTCTTTGTTTTTATCTGTTACCGTTTCTGCCATGTCTTTGGACTTCGAGTTTTGTAGTCATCGCTTCCCTTGTTCCTTCGGTATTCTACTGCCGTTGTTTCATTTTTTTTATTTATTTTATCAAAGGACAAAAATGATTAAATGAAACCTATGAAATATATCAAACGTATGACATTATTAGAGCAACATCTTTATAAATAGTAATAATGCACATTTTACTATATAGAAAGAAATGAGTCAAAATGTGTTTATTACTTCTAATAAATAGCAATTAATCTACTTGGTTAACCAATATCGACTATTACTTAGCAACAATCTAACATCGTATTGATTACAACACGTTATTCAAAGGATCTTAATTAAAAATTTAAATGTGTAGTAGCTATTGATTTCAATTAATAGACTATCATGTTAACAAACATAAAATTAATTGGAAAAGTGTTCTTTCAACCGATGCCAAGGTGTAATTTCATTTCATTTAAACGTAAGCAAGATGGCTTCACTCAAGGAAATTTCACATTATCCAGACAACGCAATTTCATAAATATCAATGGAAGAACGCAAAAGTTTTGAGGGGACTTTAAAGAAATTGAAAATGCTTTGTGTGAAAAACCCGAAAAAAGGAATGACAAAGATAGAAAATTGTTGTCATCTTCATAGTTGTTTCAAAAGAATATTATACCAACAATTATAGAAGGGGTAAGGGAGATTCAGGACTTTATTAGACGGACACAAACACAAAAGGTATGTCAAGCAACCGTATAGTACTTATTGTATTAATGTAAACCAAATACACTTTACATGTTTATTTACCCGGTTGTTAATATATTTTTCCAATAAATATTGGAAAATAAATTAAACTTGAGTTGTCTTCCCCCAACCTGGAATATACATTTCACGCGTTCCAATTTCGACCTGTGTAGAAACTGGAATTTCAGGAATTTTGGCGGGAAATTTAAATTCTTTTACAACTCTAAAAGTTTTTCCGTAAAATTTTAAAAATGTAAATTATTAAAAAATTTAAAAAATACCCTTAAAAATGAAGCAACCAACAGCCCCAGATTTATACCCTGAATTACCTATAGAAGATGGACAAAATTATAGACTACAAAAAATAACAGAAATAGAAAAAAACATTAATAAATGAAAGAGATAAACGTAAATCATTATACAAGAAATATAAGCGTGGAATAAATGCTACTGACGGAGTTGATACAAGTCTAATTTCAGCCTCCGTTATTTTAGCAGGTGTAGGAATTGCAGTGCCCCCCTTACTTCCATTGCAAATTGCAGCTGTCGCGTGTGGAGGTTTAGGTGCTTGTGTTAAACTTGTTAGACGTAAACTTACAACAAAATCAAAGAAACATTACGAAATTAAAACACTGGCAGAAAGCAAGTTGAATAGTATAAAAAATTTAATATCAAAAGCTTTAACTGATGGACAGATAAATGAAAATGAATTTAAATTAGTTTCAGATGAATTAGAAAAATATAATGAAATGAAAGAAACTGTACGAACAAAACAAACACAAACAGTATTAAATGACAGTGAAAGAAAAAAATTAATAGAAGAAACAGAAGCAAGAGTAAGAAGTGAATTAAAAAAAAAATATATAAATTTCTTATTTTCTTTAACAAAATTACTATAGTAAATGATCCTTCACCAAAATATGAATAAAAATTTTTTTATTAAAAATGGCTGAAGGAGGAGAAATTGAAATGAAGGATTTTGGTAGACAGGATGATGATAATGAAGTAGAAACTTCTTTTAAAAATGATTATGAGTTTCACCAGTATATAAATGAATATTTTGAACAATTTGAAAATTTATCACGAGAAGATCGAAGAACTCACAAAAATAAAATAATCAAACAAATGATAAAAAGATTTTACAAAGTAAATGACGAATTAGATTTAAATAATGATCATGAAAATTTCTTTTTAGACGTAGATGCTAATGGAAGAATTAATTTATATGTAAGAGATAGAACTGGTAAGGAATTTAGATTAACATTTTACCATGGAGGTGTAATAAAATTTTATCAATTTAGCACTTTAGAAAAATATGGTCTTAATTTCATTAGAAATGTTTTAGGTGTTAAACATTATAAAATAACTAATCAACATATAAATGAAGTTGAAAATAGATTAGAAAGTCTAAACCAAGAAAGTAGTATTTTTTCAAAGGAAATAACTCCCGAAGAAGATGCAGAAGAACTTTCAGAAACAGCAAGTAGTGTGTCAACATCTTTAAAAGAAATATTAACATCATTTGAAAAGGAAACACAAACAAATGTAGATACATTTGAAAAAGAAACACAAACAGAT